>JAWPHD010007225.1:0-132080 GCA_037043455.1 Cyrtodaria siliqua
TGGACCTGATATGCTTAGGAATTTTTTTTATTATAATTTAGTGACATTTGAAATATTGCTAAATATTTCTTTTTTAGCATGTTTTGAGGGGTTGGTAATCTTAAAGGAAATGGGACCTAAAGTTGTACAGAAAATGCTTTTTTATACTTTTATTTTTTTGGGTATGAAACATGGGTAATTTTATTTGTCTTCTAGAAATGTATGACACATTGATGATGTGATTTATTTTTGCTCAAGGATTCAGGCTAAGGGCTTGTCATGGGTTTGATGATTGAGAAATGTACATTAAACTGTGGAGTGCCCCCTAAATCTCACTGCCACTGCACATTGTTCTTGGCCAGCCATAAACTATATTTCGCTTCTGTTTTAAGACATACACATTTTCAAATCTCTACACATTTCAACGTTGAGTTTTATAAGGTTGGGACAAGAACATAGTTACTTAGACTTTATGCCGGCTACAGCAGATGAGTTATTTGATACTGCAGTAAAAGTTTTATCACAGAATGGAAATAAATATAATTACTATTGTATTGAGTAATTGTACATGACCACCAAATTCATTTGAAAATAACTTCCCCCCCTCTTTCATATTAGTTTGAAACTTATTTATTTAGCATAGGATTTTGTAAGAATCACTCTCAATGTCCTAGGTAGAACCAGTACTAAGCAATGCAGGTAAAGTCTCAGGGACACAACACATATGATTTGTTTTATATTACTATGTTGTTAAAATGTAAATGAGTGTCCGATGCCTAAAATTTAAACATAGTGACACATGTTCTGGTTCCCAGCATCGAGCCAAATCCGAAAAAAGTCGCACTTCCCAAAATGAACTTTCTTGTTATGGGCTATTTTAGGAATTTATATATACGGCTATTCGGCACTTCAGTGGTTATTTTTTCCCCTTTGCGGTAGCCCAACTATGAAGTATATGTTTTTGAGGTAATTTTGAGGTCGAATCTAATATGTGTCATCGGTTTTGTTATAGCCTGTGTTAATAACATGACGCCAGTACTTAGATATCTCGCCCTATTGTTGGATGTCGGAGTATATAGGACAATAGTATATTATAATACAATTGTAACTATGCTTTATTATACTGTTGCACGTGCTATTGTTTGTCAGAGGTATAGTATTGGTTTTTTATTGGTTAAAATGGATAAATGAAGTGACAACTGGCTACATGTTAAATGCTATTGCAATGCCATGCAGCAACATCACATTAATATTGACTGACATTTCTTGTAAAAAATGATACCCTTAGATAAAATTTTCATTTTGTGAAACAATTGCAAGTGACAAACTGGGTTAATTGCATCCAATTATACAGCAAGTAAAAATAACCCTATATGTTGACAAGATCCAATTTCCATGTTTTTTTTTAAATATATTTATCTAAATCAAAAAGAATTTCTCTGAGGGACACTGTAAGTTTGAGATTATAAAAAGCACTATATACATATATAATTATGTTAAGGACATTACAACAACTACAATACTGAATATGCCAATGATATCTTCTTCAAGACGGTACATGTATTTAAGTGGACTTTCATTCTCTTGGTATCCAAAACATGTAAGATCCCGGAAATAAATAGTTGCTAAACCAATAAAAAATCTTTCTATGATCATTAAAAGAATAAATGGATTAAGCGACAATTAATTTATTAATGTTATAACAAGCTTTAAAAGGCCGTATAACTCTGCATGAATTGAAAGTTATTGGTCTATGGATAACGACATTCCTTGTGGTGAGATGAAGATGTGTTACGTGAAAACTATGAATGCTAAAAGATATAAGTACCAGGAAAAATATTGTGTGTTTTAATACAGGAAACTCCGGTTTGATGATAGAAATCTGACTTAAAATAGAGAATTGAATCAAATTGGGGTTTTAAGGGCGCACCAACACATGAAAGGTTATATGGCCGCCTAACAGGAATGATTATTTCCAGGCTCATCCTCCATTTTTAGTAACAGTGTCTATGATCAAGTGACCTTAAATGCCAGCTGGCCCCGTATATTCACAAAAACCTCTCGACTTGAGGTTGCACCTCAAAGGAATTGTTCTCAATAGACATTAAGCACAAACAAATTATATAAATGTTTAAAAATAAATTAAAGTCCCTCAAGATTCATATTAAAAGTATAAGATTTTTGAATATTATTCCATAACATTAACTTTTATTGGACATTAAAAGTTGAGTTTGAGTGCATACTCAAGTTGAGAAATTTTGTAAATAATGGGCCAGCATTCTTTCCACATAAGCTACCTAAACAGGAAGTTATAATCTGGGAACCATTTTCCTTTTTTCTATCCCGCTAAATGAAGTTTAAGGGGTGTATACTGGTTTCACCCTATCCGTCTGTCTGTCTGTCTGTAGACGAAACCCTTGTCCGCACATAACTCCTTTACCCCCGAAGCAAATCTCATTGTAACTTCATAGGTGGACTGCCTGTGATGAAAATATGGCCTCTGTTGATTTTAGAGGTCAGTAGGTCAAGGTTAAGGCCACCATTACCTGATCATGAAATATCCTATCACTCAATCTTTAGTCAAAACTGTAGGGTGGGGAATGGGGGGGGGACTGTTAGCGGGGGTATGATTGTCACCCTTAAAGGTAACAGCTCTAGTTAGTAACAGCAACTTTTACCCCAGTGTCTCAAATGCCAATAACTCTCCATCCTCCAACTGACCTTGGGTTAGAGTCACAGAGGTCACATAAATACATGTACCAGTCAATATTTCGTAAAATATGGCGGCGAGTAAAAATTTTACATAAAAAATCTTGTGTTTGCGTCTCCTCATCCCCACAGTTTCAACCAGTTGTTTCGAAACTTTTCAGGATGCTTACTATGATGCCAAGATGTGCAATGTTGATTTCAACTTCAAAATCGACCTTGTATTACCGGAGTTACGGCCCTTGTTTTCCTTAAATTGTTATGTTAAACTGTTCTTGTGTGTCTGTCTCCCACAGTTTTCAGATGATTGTTTCAAAACTTAACAGGATGCGAATATGTGCTTATCGATTCACATCAAAATCTACCGTTTTTGTCAAATTTTGCTGTAAAATATCTTGACATGTATGTCTACCTCCTCCAACAGTTTTGAACCAATTGTTTTTGAAAATTTACAGGATGCTTACTTACATGTATAACATCAAGATGTACGTATCGATCAGTGTCAGAAACATTGTATATATCCGTGTTATGGCCCTTTTTTCGTCAAATTTTGCGTTTTTCGCTGATTGTTTATAGCGGGTCATCCCGTGTTCCATTGACAACATTTCCGAGTTCTAAAATTGTCTTTACTGTAACAATAATAGTGTTATCTTTGTTTCTTGCATTGTTGCAAAAAAAAAAGTTTGTAAATATTATTGTTGTATTTTTTCTATTTATTAGCTCACGTGGGCCAAAGGCTAAATTGAGCTATTGTGGTCACTTTTTGTGTCTCGCCAGTCTGTCAACAATTGTTTCAAAACAACAATTCAGAAATTGGCTTGGTACATTTTAACCGAACTCCACATGAATGATCATTAGTTCAGTGTTTTTCAAATTTGTTAAAATTATTGTCAACCCCGACATCTACGATGGCCAGGCTTGAAAAATAAAATGTTGAAACCTTTAATCTTCTTCTTAAGAACCACTATATAAATTTAGACAGTTTTTGTGTCGCCTTTTCGAAGAAAAATTGCAACAACATTAAAGGATCACTTTGTCGTCCGTCAGCTCCGTCCGCCCCACCCAGTCGGTGGTGGGAGGTGATAAGAATCAACCGACTGCTCGTATACTTAGCAGGAGGGGTGGTAGACCCCCCCCCCCCCAACCCCCCCCTCACCCCACCCCCCCCCCCCCCCCCCCCCCCCCCCCCCCCCCCCCACTCCCTGAAAAGTAACCCACCTGTGCTGTGATGTGGAGATCTGGTAGTTATCTCCGCGTTACAACACACCACTTTGGTCGGACTTCAACTAGACGGGCGGTCAGATTAGCCCGATCTGATCAATCTGTTTGTCACGCCAGCTATACGGGATCTAGCTTCTTGTTAATTCCCATCTACTGTCAATCCCTCTCGTTTAAAATCTCACTCCCCTTTTCTTTTGTCCTCTTTAAACATAATATAGAAAGGATCCTTTATGGCGGTGCGCTAGGGCTAATCATGTATTTCTGAACGCTATATGGCTATACTCATGCCACTTTTAGGCGGAACATAGTGCGGCTCTTCGACCTTTTAGTAAAGGGGTTATGTCCGCTGGGTGGTATGAGGGGTCTGATGCGTTTGTTTTATATGAGTATACTCTTCACGTATTCTTGGCATTTTTGTCGGATATCCACAGCAAACGTCCCCTTGTTGAGGACTCGAGGTGGGTGAGAAGCGTTGAGAATGAATATCAATTCCCCATTATGGCACCCAAACGCGCACACAAAACTACTACTGGTTTTAAACGATTTAGAGAAGAGTCCGAATCTGAATCTGATGAGGATAATTCTCATTTAAATTGGCCTCGTTTTTGAATATTATCTCTCTAGAGGATGACAAAGCTATCACTAGACTCTCTCCTTTTGCATCTCTAAGGCTTGACTTGCATCGCCGAGTGAGCCAAGTAGTGTTAAAAACTCATCAATGAAAAACTTCTTGTTATAGTGCCAAAAAAGCACACTCTGACAATCTAATTAAAATTTAAACTTTCGTAAACATCATGCGTTGTGGTTATTCCTCACATTTCTCTCAATTCTTCAAAGTGTGTAAGTACGCTCCAGGGAACTGGAGCACTGCACACTTGAAGAAATGACTCACAATCTTAAGTCTCAAGGTGTGACTGAGGTAAGGCGCATCAGTACGAGGCGGGATGGCAAACCACTCCTACCAATACTTTTGTGCTTACTTTCAGCTCCACCAAATCTGCTAAAGACCATCAAGACTTGATATATAATTCTACCAGTGAGTTGACGCCTTTATTCCGAACCTTTTTCGATGTTTAACTGTCACCTCTTTGTCACCATAGAGAAAGAATGCAAGCGAGCTGTTCCTGTCTGTGCCCTTTGCGGCCAGGAGGGTCATAGCGACTTCCCGAATTGCAAAAATCCCGCCTCTTGCGTTAACTGCAAGGGGACCCACGGGGCTTTCTCTAGGGATTGTCCGAAGTGAAGCACGAGAGTGAAGTACAGAAGGTTAAGATTGAGAAGAACATTTCTTTTCCTGAAGCTAGAAAACTTGTTGAGAGCCTTACTCAGCCCCTCTCCATCTGGCAAATCATATGCGATGCGAGTAGAGTTGAGAAACAGCTACCAGGTCAGTCGCGGCGCAGACCGTGTTGACCTGGCCAATAGACTCCGACAAGTTTACTACTATTCCACTCTCTGTTCAGAATTTCTCTAAAACATCTTTAGCCTCACAAACTGTGGTACTTTGAAATAAACCTCCTGTTAGCTCCCAAATCGTGGTAATGATTAGAGCTGAAAGTGCTGCTAAAGCAGCATTAGGTTTACATATATCTAATGCCAAATTACCTTATACTGATTTTAAAAGTTGTATTAACACATATATTCGTAACACTTGGCAAGCCACATGGGATTTGTCAGTTAACAATAAACTCCATTCAATTAAACCGTTAATCGGAGAATGGCATTCTTTCTAGTAGACCCATTCGTCGAGAAGAAGTTGTCCTAGCCCGGTGCAGAATAGGGCATACACGTTATACTCATTCATATTTATTACAACGTGAGCAATTGCCAGAATGTATACCCTGCTTTGCACCGTTAACGGTCAAACACATCTTGTTGGAATGTGAGACTTTGATCCTATGCGTCAAAGGTACTACAATGTTAATACTATACAAGAGTTATTTGATACTATAGATTTTAGTCTTGTTTTAAATTTCCTGAAAGAAATCAGTCTATATAAATCATTATAATATGTTCTTATATATATTTACTTATTTATATACCCGTTTTCGGGCATTTGTTGATTTACATATATAGTTTATATTACTACCATATCATCCTTATTTGTAAATAGTTTTATCTTTATCTATTTACATTATTTTTTAATTAATACTTCATTTCTTCATCTTTCTTCAGTTTTTTGCGCACAATAATGACCTATTTATGTGACGACGTGCCGTAGAACTATTCATTCAATTCAGTCCGTCCGCCAGTCTGTCACGAATAGTTAAAGTTGGCTATAAACTTTCTCATTTTTGATATTTCTTCATCAAACTTTCAATATATACTCTTCATGACAACATCGACCATGATCATACTAAAATATAAAGGTCAAGGTAACACTGAAGGTCAATTATATGGGTTAAATACTCGTTTTTTTCTTTACGAAAAACTTAACGTTGGTTATAACTTCCTCATTTCTTGATATTTTTTCATCAAACTTTCATTATATACTCATCATGACAACACCGACATGACCATAATAAAACATAAAGGTCAAGGTCACATTGAAGGTTCATTATGTGGGTTAAATACTCGTTTTTTTTCTTCACGAAAACTTAACGTTGTCTATAACTCTCATTTCTTGATATTCTTCATCAAACTTTCAATATATACTCATGACAACATCGCCATGACCTTACTAAAATATAAATGTCAAGGTCCACCACCTGAAGGTTATTATATGGGTTAAATACTCATTTTCTTCACAAAAAACTTAACGTTGGTTATCACTTTCTCATTGCTTGATATTTCTTCATCAGACTTCCAATATATACGTATCATGACAACATCGACATGACCATACTAAAATATAAAGGTCAATGGCACACTAAAGGTCATAATGGGTTAAATACTCATTTTTTTCTTCATGAAAACTTAGGCCAGTTTGTCAAGGTCATTTATCTGGGTCCAAAAAACTTGTTATACGGACAAAGCGCTGACAGGCGACAAACGTGTTCTGTGGAACACCCATCTAGTGTCTTTATTAATGATCACCAACTCCTAGAATATCAAATTTGTTCAAATGAATGAAGACCCGGGGTAAAAAAAAAATGGCAGCACATTGGCTGTCCAACGTTTGTGTAAAGAGATTTTGCATGTTTAACATCTAAACATATATAGGAGAAACTTCTTCTATGAAACCACAATGTATATATAGTGCTCTCATATAGTTCATGTAGCATAAGCTTATGGACCTCTACCAAGTTTGCTCAAATGCTGGCTTAAAACACAATTTTATGCTACATGCAATATATGAGAATTAACTTGATGCCTTGTGGTTTCAGTGATTTGTTTACGTTGTTCCCTATATAGTCTATCTACAACATGCGACTCCCTTGGATAGGGCCACCATTTGAATGAATTTGGTAGGGGATCATAAGCTTACGCTACATGCTAAATATGGGACTTCTAGCTCTTATAGTTTCAGAGAAGACTTTTTCCCGGGGACTTATTTGTACACAGTTGATGGATTCATTTCTAAGCGGGCCAATGGGGCATTATACGCCCGTTAAATTTGTTATGTTAAAGTATTTTCTAGGTGTTGGGTCAATATGACCTTGACCTTTAACTTTCTAACAAACAAGAGGTCAATGACCTTGAAGCTCTACTGATTGATTTTGATTTCAGGAAGTAGTCGCTACAGACTTGTTTTTTGAAAATCTATTTTTAACCGTGGCGGCCATCTTGAATTTCCGGCCGACCTGAAATTTTGCTAGGATCAATTAGACATTAAGAGCAACATTCCTGTGAAGTTTCATGAAAATCCGTCAAGTAGTTTCAGAGGAGTAGTCGCTACAAGTTTTCGTTATATAACTCTATGTAAACAAAGATGGCCACTGGCAGCCATGTTGTTGTTGTTGTTGTTATATTCTTCACCGCCAGAAATGGCGAACCCCAGCAGTGGAACTGCTAGGTTACTTCTTCTATAAGTAATATCACTGTACACATATATCCACCACCACTGAATAGTCTATTTACGCTTTACACTACCGGTATTAAAAACTATGTTAAAACTGTTCTCTTCTTGTTATGTAATACTCCGGAAGTTATCTCTTGGAATATTGACCTTTCACCTAGTGGCCACAAAAGAAATACAGGGTTCCTCCTCTGTCTAAGGGCAATGTGCCTATGAAGTTTTGTGAGTGTGGGTGTTATAGTTTCGAAGTTACCACACAGAATACTTATTTCCATGAAAGGTCCTGGTGACCTTGAACTTTAACCAACTGACCCAAAATCAGTAGGGTTCCTCCTCTCACCTAGGGCAATGTACCTATGTGTACCAATGTAGTTTCACAAGTGTGGGTGTTATGGTTTCGAAGTTATCGTCTGGAATGCGTTTTTCAATATAAGGCCATGGCGACCTTGACCTTTGATCCCAAAAACAATAGAGTTCCTCCTTTCACTAATGTACCTATGAAGTTTTATGACTGCAGGTACTATGGTTATCGTCCGGAATGCATATTTCCACGTAAGGTCATAGCAACCTTGACTTTCTCCTCTCACCTTGGGCAAGGTACATATGAAGTTTCATGAGTGTGGGTGTTACGTTTCCAAGTTGTCATCCAGAATGTGTTTTTCCATTTAAGGTGATGACCTACTAACCTCAAAAATAATAGGGTAACTCCTCTTACCTAGGATAATATAGAGTTTCATGAGTGTCCGTGATATGGTTTCGAAGTTATCGTCTGGAATGCTTACAGACTTGCGGATGGACCCCATACCATACCACGTCCCATTTTTCGGGCTTATAAAAACAAGAGGTCAATGACCTTGAAGCTCTACTGATAGGTTTTTGTTTTGATAGCTAGATCAGCATTCCTGTGAAATTTCATGAAAATCCGTCAAGTAGTTTCAGTGGAGTAGTCTCTACAAGTTTTCATTATATAACTCTATGTAAACAAAGGTGGCAGCTGGCGGCCGTTTTAACGTCGCATCAAAATAATTTTCGACAAGGATCAACATCATTCCATACTGATCATTTTAGAAAAAGTCCCATATCAATATCACTTATTGTTTCAAGAAGTACTCGCTACAAACTTGTTTTTAGCTCGACTGATCAGAGATCAGCAAGCTTATGCCGTGGTGCGGCGTCCGTCGTCCGTCTGTCTGTAAAATTATATTTGTAGCGACTACTCCTCTGAAACTACTGGATGGATATTCATGAAACTTTACAGAAATGTTGCCCATGAAGTCTAGTTGATCCTAGCAAAAATTCATGTTGATGTGAAATCCAAGATGGCCGCCAAAGCTAAAAATAGATTTTTAAAATACAAGTTTGTAGCGACTTCTTCTTGAAAACTATAAGTGATATTGATATGGGACTCTTTCTAAAATGATCAGCATTACATGGTGTTGGTCCTTGTTTTTATATGTTTTGATTCCACGTTAAACATGGCTGCCAGTGGCCATCTTTGTTTACATAGAGTTATATTGTAAAAACTTGTAGCGACTACTCCTCTGAAACCACTTGGTGGATTTTCATGAAACTTTACAGGAATGTTGCTCTTGATCCTAGGAAAAGTTCAGGTCGGTCAGAAATTCAAGATGGCCACCACAGCTAAAAATAGATTTTTAGCTCTACTGATCAGAGATCAGCAGAGCTTATGCCGTGGTGCGGAGTCCGTCGTCCGTCCGTCCGTCTGTCCGTCTGTCTGTCCGTAAACTTTTATTTGTAGCGACTTCACAGCTGAAACTACTGGATGGATATTCATGAAACTTTACAGAAATGTTGCCCATAAAGTCTAGTTGATCCTAGCAAAAATTCATGTTGATGTGAAATCCAAGATGGCCGCCAAAGCTAAAAATAGAGTTTTAAAATACAAGTTTGTAGCGACTTCTTCTTGAAAACTATAAGTGATATTGATATGGGACTTTTTCTAAAATGATCAGCATGACATGATGTTGATCCTAGTCAAAAATCGTTTTGATTCAACATTAAACATGGCTGCCAGCGGCCATCTTTGTTTACATAGAGTTATATATTAAAAACTTGTAGCGACTTCACAGCTGAAACTACTGGATGGATATTCATGAAACTTTACAGAAATGTTGCCCATAAAGTCTAGTTGATCCTAGCAAAAATTCATGTTGATGTGAAATCCAAGATGGCCGCCAAAGCTAAAAATAGAGTTTTAAAATACAAGTTTGTAGCGACTTCTTCTTGAAAACTATAAGTGATATTGATATGGGACTTTTTCTAAAATGATCAGCATGACATGATGTTGATTCTAGTCAAAAATCGTTTTGATTCAACGTTAAACATGGCTGCCAGCGGCCATCTTTGTTTACATAGAGTTATATAGTAAAAACTTGTAGCGACTTCACAGCTGAAACTACTGGATGGATATTCATGAAACTTTACAGAAATGTTGCCCATAAAGTCTAGTTGATCCTAGCAAAAATTCATGTTGATGTGAAATCCAAGATGGCCGCCAAAGCTAAAAATAGAGTTTTAAAATACAAGTTTGTAGCGACTTCTTCTTGAAAACTATAAGTGATATTGATATGGGACTTTTTCTAAAATGATCAGCATGACATGATGTTGATCCTAGTCAAAAATCGTTTTGATTCAACGTTAAACATGGCTGCCAGCGGCCATCTTTGTTTACATAGAGTTATATAGTAAAAACTTGTAGCGACTTCACAGCTGAAACTACTGGATGGATATTCATGAAACTTTACAGAAATGTTGCCCATCAAGTCTAGTTGATCCTAGCAAAAATTCATGTTGATGTGAAATCCAAGATGGCCGCCAAAGCTAAAAATAGAGTTTTAAAATACAAGTTTGTAGCGACTTCTTCTTGAAAACTATAAGTGATATTGATATGGGACTTTTTCTAAAATGATCAGCATGACATGATGTTGATCCTAGTCAAAAATCGTTTTGATTCAACGTTAAACATGGCTGCCAGCGGCCATCTTTGTTTACATAGAGTTATATAGTAAAAACTTGTAGCGACTACTTCTCTGAAACTACTTGGCGGATATTCATGAAACTTTACAGGAATGTTGCTCTTGATGTCTGATTGATCCTAGAAAAATTTCAGGTCGGCGGAAATTCAAGATGGCCGTCACAGCTAAAAATAGATTTTTAAAAAATAAGTTTGTAGCGACTACTTCTTGAAAACTATAAGTGATATTGATATGGGACTTTTTCTAAAATGATCAGCATTACATGATGTTGATCCTAGTCAAAAATCGTTTTGATTCAACGTTAAACATGGCTGCCAGCGGCCATCTTTGTTTACATAGAGTTATATAGTAAAAACTTGTAGCGACTACTCCTCTGAAACTACTTGGCGGATTGTCATGAAACTTTACAGGAATGTTGCTCTTGATGTCTAATTGATCCTATCAAAATTTCAGGTCGGCCGGAAATTCAAGATGGCCGTCACAGCTAAAAATAGATTTTTAAAAAATAAGTTTGTAGCGACTACTTCTTGAAAACTATAAGTGATATTGATATGGGACTTTTTCTAAAATGATCAGCATGACATGATGTAGATCCTTGTGGAAAATTATTTTGATTCGACGTTAAACATGGCTGCCAGTGGCCATCTTTGGTTATATAGAGTTATATATAGTAAAAACTTGTAGCGACTACTCCTCTGAAACTACTTGACGGATGTTCATGAAACTTCACAGGAATGTTTCTCTTGATGTCTAGTTGATCCTAGAAAAATTTCAGGTCGGCCGGAAATTCAAGATGGCCGCCACAGCTAAAAATAGATTTAAAATAAATAAGTTTGTAGCGACTACTTCTTCAAAACAATAAGAGATATTGATATGGGACTTTTTCTAAAATGATCAGTATGACATGATGTTGGTCCTTGTCGAAAATCGTTTTGATTTGACCTTAAACATGGCTGCTTTGTTTACATAGAGTTATATAATGAAAACTTGTAGCGACTACTTCTTTGAAACTACCTGACGGATTTTCATGAAACTTCACAGGAATGTTGCTCTTAATGTCTTATTGATCTTAGCAAAATTTCAGGTCGGCCGGAAATTCAAGATGGCCGCAACGGTTAAAAATAGATTTTCAAAAAACAAGTCTGTAGCGACTACTTCCTGAAATCAAAATCAATCAGTAGAGCTTCAAGGTCATTGACCTCTTGTTAAAAATTAAGTTTGTAGCGACTACTTCTTGAAAACTGTAAGTGATATTGATATGGGACTTTTTCTAAAATGATCAGCATGACATGACGTTGATCCTAGTCGAACATTATTTTGATTCGACGTTAAACATGGCTGCCAGTGGCCATCTTTGTTTACATAGAGTTATATAGTAAAAACTACTCCTCTGAAACTACTTGACGGATGTTTATGAAACTTCATAGGAATGTTGCTCTTGATGTCTAGTTGATCCTAGAAAAATTTAATGCTGGCCGGAAATTCAAGATGGCCGCCACGGCTAAAAATAGATTTTAAATAAATAAATTTGTAGCGACTACTTCTTGAAGACTGTAAGTGATATATGGGACATTTTCCTAAATGATCAGCATGACATGATGTTGATCCTTGTCGAAATTTATTTTGATGCGACTTTAAACATCTTTGTTTACATAGATTTATATAGTAAAAACCTGTAGCGACTACTCCTCTGAAACTACTTGACAATTTTTTATGAAACTTCACAGGAATGTTGCTCTTGATGTCTAATTGATATGGGTCTTTTTCTAAAATGATCAGCATGACATGGTGTTGATCTTGTCGAACATATTTTGATTCGACATTAAACATGGGCGCCAGTGGCCATCTTTGTTTACATAGAGTTTGTATAGTAAACATTTGTAGCGACTACTCCACTGAAACTACTTGACGGATTTTCATGAAACTTCACAGGAATGTTGCTCTTGATGTCTAGTTGATCCTAGCACAATTTCAGGTTGGCCGGAAATACAAGATGGCCACCACGGCTAAACATAGATTTTTAAAAACAAGTTTGTAGCGACTACTTCTTGAAAACTGTAAGTTATATTGATATGGGACTTTTTCTGAAATGATCAGCATGACAAGATGTTGATCCTTGTCAAAAATTATTTTCATTCAACATTAAACATGGCTGCCAGTGGCCATCTTTGTTTACCTAGAGTTATATTGTAAAAACTTCAGCTTGTAGCGACTACTCCTCTAAAACCAGTGAAGTAAGACTTCACTGTCTAAAACTACTTGACAGATTTTTATGAAACTTCACAGGAATGCTGATCTAGCGATCAAAATCTATCAGTAGAGCTTCAAGGTCATTGACCTCTTGTTTGAAAATCTATTTTTAGCTGTGGTGGCCATCTTGAATTTACGACCAACCTGAAATGTTGCTAGGATCATTTAGACATCAAGAGCAACATTCAGGCCTGTGAAATTTCATGGAAATCCGTCGAGTAGTTTCAGAGGAGTAGTCGCTACAAGTTTTTACTAAATAACTCTGTAAACAAAGATAATCATAAAATTATGCACGTGTGCCGTTTGTCTATATTAAGTAGCTCATGCTTAAAATATGTGTAACTGAGTATGCCCAAAATGAATTAATAGTCGGTAACTCATAATTCGACGATAGGGCGATGTTTTGCCTGGCTGGTTAAAGGGACAATTTCCGTAACTTTTAGCCTAGGCTAAAAAAGGCAAAATAATTATGTTGACAAACATCACCAACCATTATTGCATATTTATTAAATAAAACCAAGATTGTTTGACGGAAATCAACACCGGTACAAAAACAAGAGGTCAATGACCTTGAAGCTCTATTGATTGATTTTGATAGCCAGATTAGCGATGGGAAGTATGTTGTAGGATGAGCGTAGGTGTTATACTTTGGGTAAATCTTGCAGAAACGTTTTTATTAGCTCTACTGGCCGAAGGCCAGCAGAGCTTATGGGATGCCGAGTTGTCCGTCGTCCGTCCGTTGTTAACTTTTGTCTCGTTAAGACGATAGGGCCTTCATTTTTCAACCAATCTTTACCAAACTTTAACAGGTTGTTATTATCAATGAAAGCTCGGATGAGTTCGAAAACCAGCCAGATCGGCCAAGTAACAGCGGAGTTATGGCCCTTGATTTAGTTAAAAATGCTATATTGCTATATTTTGCCTCGTTAAGACGATAGGGCCTTCATTATTCAACCTATCTATACCAAACTTTACCACATTGTTAATATCAATAAAAGCTCGGACAAGTTCGAAAACCAGCCAGATCGGACCAGTAACACCAGAGTTATGATCCTTGATTTAGTTGAAAATGCCATATTGCTATATTTTGCTTCGTTAAGATGATAGGGCCTTCGTTTTTCATCATATCTTTACCAAACTTTACTTCATTGTTAATATCAATGAAAGCTCGGACAAGTTCGAAAACCAGCCATATCGGACCAGTAACAGCAGAGTTATGACCCTTGATTTAGTTAAAAATGCTATATTTTGCCTCGTTAAGACGCTAGGGGCTTCATTGTTCATCCAATCTTTACCAAACTTTATCAGATTGTTAATATCAATGAAAGCTCGGACAAGTTCGAAAACCAGCCATATCGAAGTAGTAAGAGCGGAGTTATGGCCCTTGATTTAGTTAAAAATGCTATATTTTGCCTCGTTAAGACGATAGGGGCTTCATTGTTCATCCGATCTTTATCAAACTTTATCAGATTGTTAATGTCATTGAAAGCTCGAACAAGTTCGAAAACTAACCATATCGGACCAGTAACAGCGGAGTTGTGGCCCTTGATTTAGTTAAAAATGCTATATTTTGCCTCGTTAAGACGATAGGGGCTTCATTGTTCATCTGATCTTTACCAAACTTGATCAGATTGTTAATATAAATGAAAGCTCAAGCAAGTTCGAAAACTAGCCATATCGGACCAGTAACAGCGGAGTTATGGCCCTTGATTTAGTTAAAAATGCTATAGTTTGCCTCATTAAGACGATTGCGGCTTCATTGTTCATCCGATCTTTACCAAACTTTATCGGATTGTTAATATCAATGAAAGCTTGGACAAGTTTGAAAACCAAACATATCGGACCAGTAACAACTGATCGTTACCAAACTTTTATTTTTTTAATTATTTTTTTAAATTAATATTTTTTTTTTTTTTTTTTTTATTTTTATATTTTTTTCAATTTTTTCTTTTAATTTTTTTTAATTTTTTTTTTTTTAGCTCTATGTTGGACCAGTCGGACCAGTAACAGAGGAGTTATGGCTCTTGATTTAGTTAAAAATGCTATATTTTGCCTCGTTAAAGGTAGGGTCTTCATTTTCATCTGATCTTTACTGAACTTTAACAGATTCTTTAGTTATTGCCCTTGATTAAGTTCAAAAGCTGTCTTTTCCCGAAACTTCCAAAAAAACGTTAATGGCAGTCACTCGCTTCATTGATGTTATAAGAGCCATGTTAGCCAGTAGAGCGTCCACAGGCCCTTTTGGGCCTCTTGTTTTAATTTTTGATTTACAACCCGCATCATTGTTTCTGAAAAGCAAATACAAATGAAATCAACATCCCCAACTGATTTTTTTAGAAAAAGACACATATCAGTATCACTTATAGTTTTCAAGAAGTAGTCGCCACAAACTGGTTTTTTGAAAATATATTTTTAGCCGTGGCGGCCATCTTGAATTTCCGGCCGACCTGAAATTTTGCTAGGATCAATTAGACATCAAGAGCAACATTCCTGTGAAGTTTCATGAAAATCCGTCCAGTAGTTTCAGAGGTGTAGTCGCTACAAGTTTTCATTATACAAACTCTATGTAAACAAAGATGGCCTCTGGCGGCCATGTTTAACCTTGCATCAAAATAATTTTCGACAAGGATCAACATCATTCCATACTGATCATTTTAGAAAAAGACGCATATCAATATCGCTTAAAGTTTTCAAGAAGTAGTCGCTACAAACTTGTTTTTTGAAAATTTATATTAGCTGTGGTGGCCATCTTGAATTTCCGACCAACCGGAAATGTTGCTAGGATCATTTAGACATCAAAAGCAACATTCCTATGAAGTTTCATGGAAATCAGTCGAGTAGTTTCAGAGGAGTAGTCGCTACAAGTTTTTACTAAATAACTCCATGTAACATAAACAAAGATGGTCAAGCCATCCCCTGCGAAATTTTCTAGAACTGTGCATGAACAATTCTTAAACTGTTCTGGATAGATTGTTCAAGAACTGTTCTTGAACTGTACCTAATCTGTTCTGGTACAGTTCTAGAGCAGTACGTGAATGTTAAATGAGACAAATTTTCTAGAACTTATGTTCAAGAACAGTTCTTGAACTATCTGTACTTGAACTGTTCTAGAACTGTTGCGGAACGATCTGTACTGTAACTGTTCTAGAACAGTTCTAGAACAGTTCTAGAACTATCTGTACTGGAACTGTTCTTAGAACTGTTCTTGAACAGAAATTTTGTCTCATTTAACGTTCATGCACAGTTCCAGAACAGATGAAGCACAGTTATAGAACTATCTGTACTGGAACTGTTCTAGAACTGTTCCAGAATGATCTGTACTGGAAATGTTCTAGAACAGTTCTAGAACTATACCAGAACTGTTCTTGAACAGTTCCAGTAAGATAGTTCTAGAACTATTCTTGAACATAAGTTCTAGAAACAGATGAAGCACATTTCAAGAACAGTTCTTGAACAATCTATCCAGAGCAGTTCCTGCACAGTTCCAGAACTCTGTTGGCCACTTATTTAACCTACATAACAGTAAAGAAAAATTCAATAATTGAACCTTCAGAAGGCCTGGTCATACTTGGTGAAATGTTACATATGATATTGAAATGAAATAATATCTGCAGTGCTGAATACCATTTTTCTGTCAGCAACAAAAAAAGAAAGTCAATCCTCGAAAACACATGACAATAGGGGTTTCATTTTAAAATACTGTTTCTAAAGACTACATCTAGAAATTTCATCTTTCAAATACAACTATTAAATGTATAAGATGTTTTGACACAATAAGTAATTTAAGTATTATCACAAAACACTTACATTTAACCATTAAATGATGCAAGCACAATCTTCAGTTGGACTGCCATTTTACCGCCAAAAACTCAACAGAATGGCGTCTGCATGTTATTTGAAATTTTGTCAGAATCACACTCAGGTGTCATATATTCTTTACCTACTTTCTTTGCTAATATAAATGAAGACATGGACTTTTAAACTCCAGATAATGTTATTATATTAAACTGTTCATGCAATAATGATTATCATATATTTGTTTGTTAATAGTAGTATAGATTTGTTTAATTAATGAAGATGAACCCCTGCGAAACTCTGTTCTTATAGTTCATGAACATTTCTAGAACATTAAGAACAGTTCCTGAACTGTTCTTGTTCTAGAACATGTTCTTAATATGTTCTTGAACTTTGAACATTTTCAAAAACTATTAAAGAACATTTCAAGAACTGTAATTTTTCTTATTACCTATACTGTGTTGATGAGCCGTTAAACAACATTCATAAACATTCAGTTTGTTATGGAAAAACCTGTTCTGGAAATAGTGTAATAAACTTATGTTGTTTTGTGAAAATACTCAAAAGATTTGAAACTTTTGAACTTAATTTAATCAACACAAAACTTAAGTGCTACAAAATAAATGTCTTTTTATACCAAGTTTATGGATAATTGTTTTCCTGTCCCAGCAAAAGCCATCTATGTATACTTGGGTTGTGTTCAAGCCACTTAAAACAAAGAAATTTCATATTGCATTATAATACCTGTGCCTGTCAGCATTACAAAAATAATGCCTTTTTCAAACACTGTATCAGTAAGTAGTGTGACTAATAATGGAAAATCACAATAGTTTATTAGGTGGTTAATATTGTGACTTGCTTACTAATTTAATGTATATTTACATCTGCACAGATTTAATCGATCTGTAACGACATTCCCATTAAGATCCCATTAAGATAACACATTTATAGATATTTTAAGAACATCTTATAATAATTACATTTCCTATTTAAGGAATTTAGTTCACATTTTCAAGAACATTTGAAGAACTTTAAATAGAGAAGATGTTCTAAAACTGTTCTTAAACAATTTCAAGAACAAATGAAGAACAGTTTAGGAACTACAAGAGTTTAAACTGTTCTTAATTAGTGCTTAACACTTAAAGTTTAAGAACACTTAGAGTTAAGAACTAATTAAGAATGGTTTAAGAACCCTTGAAGTTCCTGAACGGTTCTTCATTTGTTCTTCAAATTGTTCAAAAACAAATTAAGAACAGTTCAGGAACTCCTGAAGTTCCTAAACTGTTCTTGATTTGCTCTTGAAATTGTTCAAGAACATTTTTAGAACATTTTCTCTATTTAAAGGTTCTTGAACTGTTCTAAACTTGTTCAAGAACCTTTCAAGAATATCTTAAGAAAAAATAAAGTTCTTGAAATGTTCTTCAATAGTTCTTGAAAATGTTCAAGAACATATTAAGAACAAATGTTCTATAACAATGGATCAAGAACAGTTCAGGAACTGTTCTTAATGTTCTAGAACTGTTCATGAACTGTTCTTGAGTATAAGAACAGAGTTTCGCAGGGAATGTTTAACGTCGAATTAAAACGATTTTCGACAAGGCACAACATCATGTCATGCTGATCATTTTAGAAAAAGTCCCATATCAATATCACTTAGGGTTTTCAAAAAGTAGTCGCTACAAACTTGTTTTTTAAAAAACTATTTTTAGATTTGGTGGCCATCTTGGATTTCACTTCAACATGAATTTTTGCTAGGATCAACTAGACTTCATGGGCAACATTTCTGTAAAGTTTCATGAAAATCCATTCAGTAGTTTCAGAGGAGTAGTCGCTACAAAAAAAGTTTACAGACGGACAGACTGACGACGGACGCCGCACCAAGGCATAAGCTCTGCTGATCTCTGAAAAGGAAGTACCGCTTCATGGGGTTGAACTCGTTACCCACACTAAAATTACACTCACGGGTAATAATAGTCAAACGTCGCTACCGATTGAGCTAACCGGTCCAGATGTAGGACGTAAAATACGCACAAACAAAACTTTATTTAAAGGGACACACAGCAATCTTGAAGTGTTTGAAATGGGTGTCTCGATTTATATATCCAGTATCACTTTTACTTTTACCCTGGTTACATTTAAATAAATCAAATTTTAAGTATTCACTATTTCGTCTTATTATACTAAAAAGACTTAATATATTATATATGCAATAATATCAAAAATTAATAAAATGCAAAAATAAATTGCTTAATACTATTCTTATAATTAAAATTAATGATTGAACAAATGCAAGTTATGCAGAAAAACTAGCAGGACGCAGTAAGTTTTTAAAAATCAAAGATTGCCGTGTGTCCCTTTAACACTTAAAAAGTGTTCTATAATTCATGAAGGATTGTACCCAGTCTTCAAACTTTAAAGTTAGATTAATAAGTTTGCAACAAATACAAATAGGGCTACATTTAATATAAGAAGAAAAAATATTTGTTTGTATTTTGGGAAAATATTTTATTTTTTTTGGGAAAGTATGGGGATATTTTGGATTGGGATGGGCCCAAAATTTGGCCTAGAAAAATCCCTGATATGTGACAAAATTGGTAGTGTATTTGCACCCATAAAGGCCACTGTAAATTTAAATGTACAAACTACTATATTACTCATGTTGTTCCTCATGTTGTATACCTCATGCTAACATGTAACCTTGATGTAAACTCACATGTACATGTAGAAGGGTGTTCCACGGAACACTTGTGTCGCCTGCCGTGTGCTTATTTCAGCAAGTACAATCTAACTATAAGGTTTGAAGACTGAGAACAATTCTTCATGCATTATAGAACACTTTTTTTTAAGTGTTAAATAAAGTTTTGTTTGTACGGTGTTTTACGTCATTTTCAACACATGTAAGGTTATATATGATGGCGATTTTTTTTGGTGGAGGAAGACCACCCACTTTTCCTGGGCAGAACCAGTATTGTACACCACCCGCCATCCTTCAGAATCGACACTTCCTCACTTACAAGTTGAGGTCCCAGTGGGATTCAAACCCGCATCGGTGAAAGGCGAGAAGGTTTACAACGTTCAGTTCTATTCAAATAACAAGTAACACAAACATGAAAACTGGCAACAGGTAAATGTTTTATATGCGTATAAATATAAATATAATTAATATAATTAGTGTTTTATATGAAAACTATTAACAATAAAGTTTAACAAGAGGTCAATGACCTTGAAGCTCTACTGATTGATTTTGATTTCAGGAAGTAGTCGCTACAGACTTGTTTTTTGAAAATCTATTTTTAACCGTGGCGGCCATCTTGAATTTCCGGCCGACCTGAAATTTTGCTAAGATCAATAAGACATTAAGAGCAACATTCCTGTGAAGTTTCATGAAAATCCGTCAAGTAGTTTCAAAGAAGTAGTCGCTACAAGTTTTCATTATATAACTGTATGTAAACAAAGCAGCCATGTTTAAGGTAAAATCAAAACGATTTTCGACAAGGACCAACATCATGTCATACTGATCATTTTAGAAAAAGTCCCATATCAATATCTCTTATTGTTTTGAAGAAGTAGTCGCTACAAACTTTTTTATTTTAAATCTATTTTTAGCTGTGGCGGCCATCTTGAATTTCCGGCCGACCTGAAATTTTTCTAGGATCAACTAGACATTAAGAGCAACATTCCTGTGAAGTTTCATGAACATCCGTCAAGTAGTTTCAGAGGAGTAGTCGCTACAAGTTTTTACTATATAACTCTATGTAACCAAAGATGGCCACTGGCAGCCATGTTTAACGTCGAATCAAAATATTTTTCCACAAGGATCTACATCATGTCATGCTGATCATTTTAGAAAAAGTCCCATATCAATATCACTTATAGTTTTCAAGAAGTAGTCGCTACAAACTTATTTTTTAAAAATCTATTTTTAGCTGCGACGGCCATCTTGAATTTCCGGCCGACCTGAAATTTTGATAGGATCAATTAGACATCAAGAGCAACATTCCTGTAAAGTTTCATGACAATCCGCCAAGTAGTTTCAGAGGAGTAGTCGCTACAAGTTTTTACTATATAACTCTATGTAAACAAAGATGGCCGCTGGCAGCCATGTTTAATGTTGAATCAAAACGATTTTTGACTAGGATCAACATCATGTAATGCTGATCATTTTAGAAAAAGTCCCATATCAATATCACTTATAGTTTTCAAGAAGTAGTCGCTACAAACTTATATTTTAAAAATCTATTTTTAGCTGTGATGGCCATCTTGAATTTCCGGCCGACCTGAAATTTTTCTAGGATCAATAAGACATCAAGAGCAACATTCCTGTGAAGTTTCATGACAATCCGCCAAGTAGTTTCAGAGAAGAAGTCGCTACAAGTTTTTACTATATAACTCTATGTAAACAAAGATGGCCGCTGGCAGCCATGTTTAACGTTGAATCAAAACGATTTTTGACTAGGATCAACATCATGTCATGCTGATCATTTTAGAAAAAGTCCCATATCAATATCACTTATAGTTTTCAAGAAGAAGTCGCTACAAACTTGTATTTTAAAACTCTATTTTTAGCTTTGGCGGCCATCTTGGATTTCACATCAACATGAATTTTTGCTAGGATCAACTAGACTTTATGGGCAACATTTCTGTAAAGTTTCATGAATATCCATCCAGTAGTTTCAGCTGTGAAGTCGCTACAAATAAAAGTTTACGGACAGACGGACAGACGGACGACGGACGCCGCACCACGGCATAAGCTCCGCTGATCTCTGATCAGTTGAGCTAAAAACAAACCAAATTCTGTAATCAGATCAGTTGTTGAGATTACATTCTAAAATGTATGAAATACTAATAATAATAGTACTAGCAGGTATGCAATTAAATTTTGTAGTTATAAACAGATAACCAGTACAATGTATGCCAAGTGCACTGTGAAAGACATAACACTAAACCATGATTCTTGTAAAGTTATAATATCGTACAAAATACACAATTCATTGTCTAAAATAAGACAATAGTTTTGAACAAATCAGTATTATTATCCCCTTGTACTTTAATAATCACTTGTAGCATGGTCGGTGATATTTCCTTTGATAAATGCAGAGCATTAAATCGTTTAATTTAGGGTTACTAAAGGGGCGTGGCTACACCGTACTACAACTACCGGATATTGGAATTTAGAGTACGGTCACTATGACGTCAGAGTGTTACTAAGTACACCATGCTACAAAAAAGATAGAGTCTGTCTCAGCTCGTTGGTTATTTAAACACCTCGATGGGCTACGCCCATCTCTGTGTTTAAATAAGCTAACTCGCTGAGACCAGACTCTATCTATACTTGGAGACTTTTCTAAGTCTACACTTTTTAAGACGGTTTTATTTTTACCCTATTTTTGTATGGATTGGCCAAAAATGTATTTGGTACGATTCATGTATGTATATTATAATAAAAATAATCGAAAATATTACTCGTTAAGGTACATAATTTGATATATGCTCTGAAAACCAAACCGTACCGTCGTTTTTTTACAAACCAAAAGTCACAAAATGGTGTTGCGAAATTTTCATAATTTCAATATTTTTAATAAAATTATGTTTTGTGTAAATATTTTTTATTAGATGTAATCCTTATATCAAAATAAATCAGGAATATGCAATTATGTTTGTGTTCCTTTAAAAATGTAATGGTATTCGGATATTTTATTTAAAAAGTCACAATATTGTGAATTATGCAACAAATATCGAGAAAAAATATTATAAATTATTAAATTAAAAACAATTTATGTTTTCTTTTCGCATCTTTTCAACTACAAATAACGTTACAAAATTCTATTTAGAAAATGGATGAAAATATCTTACCCCACCCACCCAAAATTATTTAAGACAAAACTGAAAATATATTAATTTCACGAACAATGAATGAATTATAAATATAATGTGTTTTTTTGGTTGGAAAGTTGTCTTAAAAAATAAATTGTAAAGAAAGATAACATTGTTTGCACAAATTTTAATTTTCTGACGTGAAAATGCATAAAGCACGCGCAATGCATGTTGCCTGTTTTCAGTAATTAAAATTGATATAATTTGCTTGATTTAGCTGCACAATCGGTTTACATTATTACATGCACAATTTTATAGAAATCGGTCAAACAATAAAAAAGTTATTGGATTTCAAAAAGTGTAGACTTAGAAAAGTCTCCAAGTATATTACATAATTTATACAAATAAATAGATGATGAAATTGTAAACATCAAACTATGAACTACTGTACATATATGGTCGTGAGAAAGAAGCATGAAAATGATTCCAGGATATTAAAGTTGAGTAATATCACCCAGTCAACCACATGATGAAATGTCAAGTCCACATCGATTACTTTCATCAGTTCAAAATCCATTCAATTGTTAACACAAGGGGAATTTGTTGGAACACTTGTTGTGTTTTACATTGTTTTACAAAGCAATTGCTGTCAAGAATAATCTTCCTCTATAAGTGTCTTCAGACTTACTTTAACTCTTAAACACCCAACATTTACTGCTGGGGTAGTAAATATTTGTAGGAGGGGCCTATCAAATTACCACTGCTGCACACAGCATGCCTGTCAACTAAAATAGCTGATGTGAAGCAGCCGACTGTATATTTGAATTGAATCACAATAATATTTCACAAATGAACATTGAAACTTTTCCTATACAGTTATAACCACACAAAATCAAGATTTGGTGCCTTTGTGAAGGTCTGTTAACAACCCGCTTTCAATTGTGATGCTTTACACTGTCTGATTTTGATGATAATACGGAGTAGTTCTAAGCTGTCTGCTGCAGCACGCTTGTTGATAAACACAGCCATGTGGTAAATGTTTACATTCTGCTTTAGCAAGGGTCATAACCTCATAGGCTCCTCCTGGCAAATTCAAATTGTTTGACAGTTGGTTTAAATAATTTTTTGAAACTATACTTTGCAAATGATTGTTTAAAAAAAATAATTACATCAATTGATTTAACATGTTTAAATGTGTATTTGTGGAACTTTTCATAATTTATTTTACAGTAGTTTATTAAATTTTTTGAAAAAGGGACCTCTGATGTGAATCATGCAAAATTTATATAGAAACATGCCCCAGCACCATCTTCTGGCTTTTATATGGCAGTTGGGGCTTTAACCCGCTATGCAGGACTATAATAGCCTGTGCATCCATTGTAAAGCCTTAGCCTTTGCGTCCATTGAAAACCCAGATCAGCCTGGAATGGTCCTAATTCAAAGAAAGAACAGTCCGTTATATATATGTAGCGGGTTAATATCATCAGTATAAACAGGGTCTTCCCAGGCCATTTAAGAGCATATTCCCCCTATCCCTTAATTCTAAAATCTAATTTCCCCCTACTCCTTAATTAACCCCCTATCCTGAGGATGTGATATCTATGCCCTATCCCTTAAAAACACCAATAAACCTGCAAAATGCTATATACCGGTCTATACATAGCTCCTTGTAGGCTATACTTCTTAAAACTCCTTTCATATACAGTTGAAAAGTACTTCAAATTGCATCTACATGTACATAAATCATGATCACTAAAAATATTGGTCGCTCGAAGGGTAACTCCCTCGCAAACCCATCCCGTAATATTCATATTTAATTTCCCCTATCCCTTAAATTATTTCTGTGGAAGAACCCGATAAATTATAAATATTTCATGAATATAAACAAAAGTTTGAGTGTGTTTTTTTTTATCAATCTAGTTGTTTTAGAAAAACCTGTGTTCACTCAACTGGTCCTTTTTTGTGTATAAATGCAAATATATAACAGTTTTAAAGTTTATCATTTTTTTTACTAGTCTTGTCCAATTAGGGTCCACTTGAGGGAGGTAAAACATAGCAAGTAGGTCCTGTGTCTTTCTGCAGAAACAATACTCCAGTCACTGTAGCGAAGCCAAGCAGAAGAAACAGTACCTTTAACAGTCTGTGATCATGGGTATTAAACTCACACGGCAACACCTCAAAAAATGTCACATATAAGAATGTTCCACAGGCAATTCCTGTCAAAAGTCCCTGAACCAATGTTGAATCCTTTGAATCCCACAAGCTGATAATACCGATTCCAATTGCAACTCCAACTGGAGCAGTCAGTGAGAACAGTAAAATAGATTTTATTATCCCCCCACGCGACAGTCTACTTTGAATCAGGTTCATACCCAAACTAAAACTCAAGATCGATTTGTGGATTACAAGAGCTGTGAATATTTCAATTACATCTTCTGATTTCTGTTGAAGACCGACTGCCAATCCTTCGAATATAGAATGTAACGACAGAGCTGTAAGTAACAATAGCGATCTTAAAGAGGAATGTTCATGCTCTGGCAGAAGGTCAGTTTCTAGATTGTTATCATCAGTTGAATTGTGTCTGTCTGTATTACTAACAGATATATTTTCTTCACAGTCATTACAGTGCCTATGTGTCCCAGAGCCAGAGAAACTTGACTGAAATGGCTCATCACTTATACCACCGATTTGTGAAAGATCACTTGAAACCGAGTAAGATCTTTTCACTGGTGGAACTCCTGATGATGACAAAAGCGGAGTTGTTTCATTAACGTCCGACGAAATCTCTCGCTCTTTAAATGTTAATACAACTTGTTCAACAATCAGTATAAGAAAGAATCCAAACATCATCACAAACTCGGACACCGGAAATGATGTGAATATCTGCATAGCGTTGAGTGTCGTTCCCAGGTCAACTCTTACTGATGGGAGAAGATCAAGCAGTCCTGTGGCAAGAAAAACTCCTGCAGCATAGCAACTTAAAAAACTCAGTGCCAGTTTATACTTCAGTTTGTGGTCAATAGTGTCGGACCGTTTTCGAAATATAAATTTCAAGATCACCGGTAAAATTCCGAGCATGAATGTCATTATAAATAAGGCAAGCAAAATTAAAACTTTTACTATTTCGACCCTCATAATTTCGGTCTCATTTTTCACATTTTAAAGAGGATATTCCGTGATAACATCCCGATAAGTGGTCACAACAAAATCGTTCGGAGTAGCGGAGATGAAATTCGTGTGTGATTGACTGTAAATGTTGTACTAATCATTTTTTAATGGGTCGGTTTGAATATGGTTGTTAGGTGGAGTCCATTTTGTCTGTCACATGACTTATGTCATTCGTAATAATCACGTATTTGTAATAATTACTTCACTTCCCGCCAAAACGTCATTTAAAGCGACACCATCTCTATTTAAAATCCTTTTATTCTTTTTAAAAAATAATATATATATCCAATATTTTTAAGTTGGCTAGGTGACCATGTGGTATAAGGTGCCTGCGCCTTAGTCATTAAATAGTGAGGCGAAGTTTCCATTGGGTTCTAGGGCTGTTAATTAATAAATTGTCTCTCTCTTTTATTCATAACTTTCACATCCGGTCAACTTCCGGTAGGCTGAAATATTCAGTAGGTGAAAATAAAGGGGTTTACTCGAACTTTATCCTCAGTCTCTATATGAAAAATGAAAATATTAGACCATGATTTAAATTAAATATATCCATTTTGGTTTTTTAAAATCAAACAACACCCAAAGAAGATACATAGATGTACACAAAAATTAAAGCTTTCACTATAAATATCACTATATATATACAAACATACCACATACCATACCTGTATGAGCAAAAATAAAAAGTACACCTTTTTCTTTCCCTTATTAAATAGACAGCAAACAGAAATAATAAATTATGTATACAGAATAATTAGATCGACCACCACCAATAGTCAAAACATTTTTTTTTTTAAATTTCAGTACAAAAGGGACCCTCCTTTTTCTTAAGCCATGCAATTTTGGTTAAACACATACAATCTACAAACATTACCTCAGTTTGTCCAAGACAATATTCTATATAGGTTGCTTTCGACAAAAAAAAGAAAACACAACATCGATTGTGTAGGTAGCAGCTTTTGATTATCAAAAAACATCAAATTACCTCCCTTTAAGGTTTCTATAGCATCCATAAAAGAGTATTGCTTGGTAAAATTTGGAACTGATTAATGGAATATTCAGTACTCAGTAAAGTATGCTTAAAAACATGAAACATTGTTTTTGTTTTAAACATATTTATTTTACATCTATTGCGAAACAAGTTCTTGCAACTTAGATTAATCACTCTCGATGGCTTCCTGGGTAGAACCAGTACTAAGCAATGTGGATTAATTATCTTGCTCAACGTCTCACACCACAATTAATTTTCCATAGGGTCCCATTGTAATGTTTTTGTTCGTGGCATAGAGATAAAAAAGATTTTGCAACATGTATTTATGCTTAAATTCTTCATTGATCCAATATCTGCATGCTATTAACTTTTAACGAACATTTACCAGATTGAACTTTTTTTATTTTCATGTTTGCACCTATCAAAATTTAGACAAAAATACAACCCCTTGGAGATTAGACCCATGATGTGTAAAATGAGGCAGAATTAGCTAGAAATCTTATATCAACATGCATTTTTCTGGGATCTCTTCCTAAAATGCTGTAGATTTAGAACCTGGTAAAGATAAATCAGTGTATCCTGTAAAATGTAGAAAAGCGAACTTGTTTTTTTTATATACCTCCTTCATCTGTAGGGCACGAGTATTCAAGGGAGATAATAGTGGTGTGAGTCCTTAATGATAAATAACGTGGCCGCGACGGAGGATCGAACCCACGATCATGAGTTCGGCGCTCTACCACTAGACTACGCACTCCACATTGTTTAATTAAAGCACTATTCAAGCTGTCCTACGTCCTCAAAAACTGGCCTATACCAGCAAAACAAAAAAGACTGGTATTTCTTTTTTGGTTAGTATGTAAACCCCCGGTACTTCATACATAAACTCTCCATTGCACCGGTCACAATTAACTGTGTACTATTTAATATGAATCGGAGAGGAATGTGTCCACATGCTATAGGAAGTGTAATATTGTAACAATATGTGCATGTCGACGAGTGAAATACCGTTGCTTCATCTCCGTGGCCGAGGGGTTAATGACGTTGCGTTGTAAACCTTCTCGCCTCTCACCACTGCGGTTTCGAATCCAACTGGGAGCTCGACATGTAAGTGAGGAAGTTTCGATTCTTACGGATGGCGGAAGGTGCACAGTACTGGTTCTACACGACCGTAATTAATATACGAGGGCCGTTCAAATATTACGTGGACATTTTAATAGGTATTACACTTTTATAAATCAAGTAAATTAAATAATATGGCAATACAGGTTTATATATTCACATTTATTATCAGTAAACATTATACAATTATTTGAAACAGATTTCAAGAAATACACAAAAACTGGCTCTCTCTCGCCGTATTTGTGTGCTATGGCGTCGCCTTGAAAACCAACAACTAACGTTATAAATGATGAGACCTGCTAGAAATAACAAAGGCAATTGTTAGTTAATTAGATGTTTGTATTAGTCATGGTTTGCATTAAATAAATATTTTACACCATTGTTGGATAACCATGTCACAGTTTTGGAAAGAGATCGTACGAATTCGATCGAGTTTAGCATACATATTCAAAATATTTAGAAAACAAACAGAATAGTAATTCCAAAAGACATGTTTCTTGAACATATATCGGTATTCTTAATTTATTAACATATATATTTTGAAGAAAATATGTAAGATTTTAAAATGTTATGTTTTTGTATTTCATTTTTGTATTACTTTTTTTTGGTTTTATTAAAAGTTCATATTATCAGGAACCTTCAATATTATTAGTTATTAGGATTCTTGACAGGGGACATGGGCTCACATTACCTGCCTGGAAATTATATTCACCCGAGCCGTTAGGCGAGGGGGAATATATATTTCCAGGCAGGGAATGTGAGCCCATGTTCCCTCTCAAGAATCCTAATAACGAATTTGTCATACTTCAAAGTTGTAACCATTTATTTAAGAAAAAAAAGCCAAAAACACGATTTCATTTTTATTGCGCCAATTTTTCCGTAACGTGCCTCAAACTAGACGTTGTTTACTTTCGTGACGTCATCGCTCTAACGTTGTTAAATTTAGCGGATTTTTTAAATAAAATAAACGTATTTTGTCACTATGTTAATGTTTTATTATCTGTAAAATTGCCACAAAAAATACACTTACGATTATTTCAGACTTTTACACATAGTGGAAAGCGCAGAAAATCGATAGGAAGGAAACAATCGGCAGTTTCCAAAACGAATCGGCAACGTTATCGTCGCCATTTTGTTTTTGTGTATTTGAGTAATGGGGTTCGTCCTATGTTCACGTCTCGAGATGTCTACGGCGCATTGACCAATGAAATCCTGAGAATTTTCTTTGCAGTATGACAATGTGAAGGATCCTGATATGAAGGATCCTGATATGTGATATGAAGGATCCTGATATGAAGGATCCTGATATGTGATATGAAGGATCCTGATATGAAGGATCCTGATATGTGATATGAAGGATCCTGATATGAAGGATCCTGATATGTGATATGAAGGATCCTGATATGAAGGATCCTGATATTGAAGGATCCTGATATGAAGGATCCTGATATATGAAGGATCCTGATATGAAGGATCCATGAAGGATCCTGAGATGTGATATGAAGGATCCTGATATGAAGGATCCTGATATTGAAAGATCCTGATATTGAAGGATCCTGATATTGAAGGATCCTGATATGAAGGATCCTGATATTGAAGGATCCTGATATGAAGGATCCTGATATTGAAGGATCCTGATATGAAGGATCCTGATATTGAAAGATCCTGATATGAAGGATCCTGATATTGAAAGATCCTGATATGAAGGATCCTGATATTGAAGGATCCTGATATGAAGGATCCTGATATATGAAGGATCCTGATATGAAGGATCCATGAAGGATCCTGATATGAAGGATCCTGATATATGAAGGATCCTGATATGAAGGATCCTGATATATGAAGGATCCTGATATGAAGGATCCATGAAGGATCCTGATATGAAGGATCCTGATATTATTTAATATTCTATTAACATTTTAGTGCTCCGTGATCGTTTCTGACGTCGTCAATTTCAACTTAAAAGCAAGGAAGTGTTCGTCTACTTATTTAAATTTATCATAGTTCTCCTTGTTCAATATTCATAAAATTTCATAATTATAATTTTGGAATACCAGGGATAATGCTACTTTAGTTTTATGTATTTTTTGCCAACGATTTTTGTTTTATTTAGCCATTACCTGAATAAAATTGAAAATGAATTGACTTCCCGAAATAAAGACGTCACATTTTGGACTACTCTGTAGATGTGTTTCTCGCCCTATAATACTATTATATCATTCATTGCACCGTAACTAGACATGGTATCGAAGTTTTGTTTAAATCATTTGACTTCTTATGAGTTGGAATACAACATGTATGAACCTTATACCCCCTTACACAGAGGTGGCGATCGTTGAGCGATCACAAATTGTCCAGATCTCTTGACGAACTTTCAATGCACGCCCAGTGATCGCCAACATATCGCAATGATCTCTCAATGATCCTTCAGTGATCTCTACGGTCGCCACGGTCTCCTCATAGTTTTGGACTGGGGTAAGCGATCTCTCAACGAACGCTCAACGATCTCATCGGTCTCCCAATGATCTCTCAGCGATCTTTCAATGAGCGCTCAATGATCGCCAAGGTCGCTCAATGATCTCTATAGATCGCCATTAAAGTTGCCGAAAATTGAATTTTTGATCGCTCAATGAACACAGAAGCGACTTGTTTTCGAGGTTATAGGAGATCGTAGAGAGATCGGGCCAAATTTGTATCGTTCAACGATCTCCTTATGTGTAAAGGGGGCATTAAAGGGAAACACGGCAATCTTGATATTTGAAAAACTTACGGCGTCCCGTTAGTTTTTCTCTTAACTTGCATTTGTTCAATCATCAATATTAATTGTTAGAATAGTTCAAAGCAAATTGTTTTTACATATTACTAACTTTTTATAATATTGCACCAATAATATATTTTTAAAAAAGGTAAAATAATGAAGAAAATGGAAGTCTCAATTTTTTATTTAATTATATGCAAGGAGTTTTAAAGTCAAAATGACGCAGGATAACTAAATCGATGAGCAAATTTCAAATAGTTGATTGCCATGTGTCCATTTAAAAGTTTACGTCAATAAATGATGCGATATCGAAAAAAGTCCACGTTTATTGTAACAGCCATCGTATAACCTTACATGTGTTGAAAATGACGTTAAACGCCATACATACAAACAAACAACAAAACCATTGCGTCAATGTCTTTACTAAACTCGTGAAAATGTAAACATTTGTAGGTAACAGTAACGTATCGTTACACAATTTTACTATAATACCGGCTTTAGTTACATATCGGTATTAAGGTTTCAATGTTCTTTTCAGATAAGATCAATGGTCTATAACATGTATACATTGTCAGTCAATGTGTATTGAAAACAAAGAAAGCTGATAACATGCACACATTCAACAAGTAACATATAATTTATATTCATTAGTGTCATGTTGTGTCTTGTATATGGTATACGTTAGTGAATAAACCGTTTTGATTTCTGATTTATTAGATATGTAATGTTTTACAAATGAAATATACATGTGATGACATATTCAAATCAGGATTTGTGCGTGGAATAGTTTTATACAGTTTGTGTTTCTTTAGATGGTATAACGAGATACACATATAGGTCCGTTAAAACCATGCAATTTAAACATCTGCTCAGCTGTCGTAAACAATCCATATTTGGAAATTACGAATGACAATGGTTTTATTTGTATAAGGTTACCTGTCAACGACAACTCATACATACTGTTATAATAGGCAACATTAGAGACAATAAACATACTATTGGAAATATTATTTGAGGAAGAAAATCATCTCTCTGATGTTATTATGCAAGTATTTATCTATGTTCACTAAAACATGTTTCTGATATATCAGGATTTATTTAAAAACAAAAACAAAGGTTACATAACTATCGACCTACAGCCTCGAATACTTTATATCTGATCAAAAAATATAAATTAGCTAGACCACTACGTTGTTCCATATTATTAAAAAACATAGATATGTGCAAAATAAAACAAAACAATCCATTTAATTTAATTATAACCTGATATATCTGGAAATTCGAGCAGATAAAAAAAAACTATGAAATAACAAAGTGTGATCATATTAATATCCCGGATACTTTCTCGGAATCTAAAAAGGACACACGTCGATCTTGACTTTTAAACCCTATACCGTATTTTGTAATATTTGGATATAAAAAAATCATTAATACTATTTCAACGCATTTTATTTTTGTTTGCGTGCATATATATCTAGTTGTTGATAGTATTGCATCGATACCATTTTCAAACCTATATGGCAGAATAACAAGGACACATTTGAAAAATGTAATATCTAATATTTTATGGTATGAAATGAAAGGCCTATTGGTTTTAATAAACCGATGACAATGCTTTTAGAGGGACACACGGCAATCTTTTTTTTTAAGATTCACGACGTCCCGTTATTTTTTCTTCGTAACGTGCATTCGTCAATTCTGAGTCATTAATATTAATTATAAGAATAGTCTAAAGCAGGTTATTTTTGCATACTATTAACTGTTCATTATATATAACTTTTGGGAGAAACAAAACGAAAAAATTAACTCAATTGTTTAATTAGTTATATGCAAACAGGTGCAAAGTCAAAATGATACTGGATACATAAATTGAGACTGATTTCAGTGCTTAATAAAAACTTCAAGATTGCCATATGTCCGCACTCTAATGCACACAAGCTTCTATCTCGTTAAAAGGCTGTAATAACTTTTACTCTTCGGATTAGACGTTTAATGCTTTATAAATACTTCAAAATTGCCTTGTGTCTTAAACAGATAGGCCAAATGAGTGTATGATGGCATTCTTTATTAAAAATAACAACAACAAAAACAAAACAGCATACCTTTATAATAAAAAACATACATACGAAAAGAGAGCAGTCTTATTTTCAAAAAAATATTTTAACAATCCTGTATTGAACCAACTCAAGTGTAAATCGACGAATTGTCAATATTTATTTATCTTTCAATCAGTTATTGACGCTTCTCGCACAGAACAATAGAGAACCGTGAATTATACCCAACCATGAAAAGAAAAACTAGCCAATCAGAGCGCGAGTTTCGTTCTGGATTCGGACAAGTCCAAAATAGAGCGGCTGCTGCAAATTCAAGTTTCTCTGGACGTAATTTTGGATGTTTCCTGCCACGGACAAGTTCCTTGACATCACTTAGAGAGGGACATAATACAGATGGATGGCGGGTCCAGTCTGAAGAGACTTTTGCTTCGGCAACACGACTACAGGAAACTTATTCACAAGGACTGGCGTCTATGAAATTTTCGCATGACCCCGACCGTGTTTGGCTCGGTGACAACAATATAAAACAGGATAATACATTTCAGGTAGGCTACCCTCTACTTATGTTGTTTTGATTATATTGATCATTTTACGTTTGATATTTTGTACGGACAATTGTTCCTAGATTCTCTGATACTGGATATGTGAGAAATCTTATCGTGTACGGATAACTTTTACGAAGCATTTTTTACACTCTCACCGGTTTACCAGAGATGGCAGTGAATAGTCTCTCATTTTCACGTTAGCTAACCTGAGACTTTTAGCGCTCAAGCTTTCCGCTTTAGACGCGATTTATTGCATGTGAAGGTCAATTAATAACCTTATTATACCAATATAAACACCAAAGTGGACGAACGGATGGATAAACCCATCCAACCAGCATTGACCCCAGGGTCCGGGTGCATAGAATTACCGGAATCCACATATTTACCGGAATCTACCGGAATCCACTTGAATTACCGGAATCCAACATAGAGTTACCGGAATCTACTTTTGACTTACCGGAATCCACTATTTATGATCTAAATTGACGTAAATGTATAGTTAATTAAATAATATATTAATGAATTTATTAATGAATATGTGTTTTTGTGACTTTAATTATCGAAAATTACCGGAATCCACTTTTTTTGATCTAAATTGGCGTAAATGTTTAGTTAAGTAATATATTAATGAATATGTGTTTTTGTGACTTTAATTATTAGTGTTATTAGCGAAAATTACTGGAATACACCAGATAATTTGCCGTAATATAAGACACGCCCTGTTACGTCAGCCAACATATCTTTTATTTGAGTGTAACACAACTGCTGTCTTCAATGGCAGGAAGCTTTTGGAACTGGCAGCCTGACAGAAGTATATATTCTTACCATTACACTGGGAATTGATGTTATTAGTATTAAAATAAATGCATAAGTTATTGTTTTATTATTAATGTAAATACATCATCATGCGCTCCCTAATATCTCATACATGTGATACTTTCAGGACCTCAATCTGGGAGTTTAGTGATATTTTTAAGGGAGATTCATGCAAAAATCTGGGAGGTTTTTTCACGGACTATTTTTAGAGCGCGAGCAGTATTTTATACCCAAATTCCATAAACGAATACCTAAAAATACACTTTTAAACATGTTTCTTCATTTATGTCAGGGGAGATAACAAGAATGAATAAAAACAGTTTTTAAACAATATTTTATTTAATAACCAATGATAAACATGTTCGCTGTTCATTTCGCTGTTGTTTGGTTATGCTCAATAATCTACTTTAATACTTACAGACAGTGTCCCTTTAAAGTTTGTTGTTATATTTTCGTACTTACAAAACATAAAAATATTGAGAAAGTAAGATTTAAAAAAAATCAAAAAAAAAAAAAATCTTTTTTTGTTTTACCCCACCCACTCCACCAAATATCGGCCGCGATTTTTCAAAAATGGCCGTGCAAAAGACGGCTGCACGGTTGGCTGCATAATAACTTCCCCTCTGGAAAATAACTGATAGTATGAATCAAATTGAGTTTGATGTACAATAGTACGAATCTGATTGAGTACGAAGTACGAATTTGTAGGAGTTGTCGTTCTTGAATTCATTCTATTTCTGCTTATCAGCGAGTATTGATTCGAGAAATAATGTGTTTTTTAACTCGAAAAACACCCCATCTTGATTAAAAATGTTTGAGACCCTATCTTGATCGAATCCTAGTCATTTCGGCACCTGGTCACTTCGGCACTTGGTCATTTCGGCACCTGGTAAGACATTTCGGCACTCGGCATTGGACACTTCGGCACTTAGCATTGGACACTTCGGCACTTACAAAGTCACTTCGGCACTTAATATTTTATTATAAACGTGATCTAAATATAACATAAACAGGGCTTTCCCCAGCCATTTATGGCGTGGCGGTGCCTTCAACTCTTAGGTCATGCAGTAAAGGCGGTCACGTGGTACTCAATACACAGGGCTTTTGTTATGTATGGCAGGTTATATGCTAAGTGTTAAGTAAACAAAAGATGAGTGAGTGCCGTTAATTAAATTTGGTTTATTGCCCAATTTGGTCATGATTAAAGGAGAGCAGTATCGTTGATTGGTATTTGTAACGCATGGGGCTAAATGAAGGGTTTAAATGGATAATTTAATTGAACGTTTATCGTGTATTTACGAACACTAATCAACGTTTAAATCGTCAGCTTTGTCGGTAAGTATAATGATTGAGGTAGGTATTTTGTAATTACTTAATAATAACTCAATCAAATAATTAAGGTAGCATATTTAACTGATTTTTTATCTTGATAATTACGCTAATTAATCGATATTTTCTAGCAAGTGTGAATGACATCACCTCTGTGTTTGTGTAAACGGTTTAATTTGACAATTGTCACTTAATTCTACTTAATTCTTTCGTTTAAAATCTGCAGGAAGTAATAATTAAATCATGTCAATGTTTATTGAATTTAATGTACAAACGTATAAATGACATAGAACTTCAATACTCAAATTGTTCATCTAAAACCAGAATGGATGCTGAAGAGCTGTTGGAACGGTTTATTAACCACTCTGAATGTTCCGTCCATATACCACGTCTTAGCCTTGGATAGGAGTTCTAACTGACGATCAGTGTAGAAAATCAGGTGTCTCTTGTTGTCAACCATGACATCTTTACGGAAAAAGTCCGGCGTTTGTGTGTCGATGAAATCTGTGTCAAGCTGAAATAAAAAATGTAATATGTATTTATATGACGAGAAAGATTTGTTTAAGTCATAAATAAAGAATATGTTCTGTTCTGTTCTGCTGAAATAAATTGTATTTGTGATAATAACATGTGTATGTCAATATTTTAAATGTTTATGCACGATTCCTATATCATAACAATATTACTGGCTTAACAATAAACATATTAAGAAAATGATTTTGTTTAATAGTTGCTAGTACTGTACCTCTGAATCCATGTCTACTGGGTCGGCTGGCCTAAGACCCTGTCTAAGTCTGTTTGCGGCACGTATCAGATTTGTTTGACTGGGACGGCTTCCCTCTGGTGCAGCCAGATCCGACTCCTCTCTCATGACTGACTCGATGGTACGTGCTGACTCTCCGAAAACGGTCTGGTTTGCCTGGGCTTTAACCTGAAACAAAAAACAAACATTATTGGACATATGGCACAACTAAATTTAATGTAAAAATACACGTGCGCGCTCACAATCACAAACATTTACATAGGATATCGCACTGCGCTGTTATAAATATACGCTACCTCTGCTTTAATTCGGATTGCTATAATTGATCCTGGTTCAGCTGGATGTACGTGAATCTTCAGGCCGGGTTTGTAGTTGGTTCCATCTTGAACGACTGTTGCAGGACAATTCATTGTCTTCGAGCGTTTACTACAGCGCCAAAGAGTGTGATCATCCTTAGTGTTCTGTAAATATCAACATGTCAAAATAATCAGCAATTAATAAATAAGTATTAATTAAATATACAGTTCACGCGCGTACACACAAACGAAAATTACAACATTACTGTTTGGGAAATACATAAAGTTCTAGTCGCGCGTGCATGTAACAACTGCTATTATATCCACATACCTTAACAGTGTAACTGAATCCATCAGTATCCACAAGTTTGCGTTTCCCCCGGATGCTCCCGGTCTCAACTATCCCGTATCGCAAAGGTTCGTCTGTTGGAACGTCACCAATGGTCTCCTCATCATGAATGGACTGCTCACCAATTGCCTCAGGAATGTCAAAGGACCGTTCTACCACAAGTGAAGTGTCTTCTGGTACATCATCGGTAACAATCTGCTCACAGCCATTGCATTTCCATTCGAGCTCAATGAGGCCACGTACGGCCTGTCTGTACTGGTCTCTGGATATACCTATTAATATAATAATAATTTTATAAGTTGGCAATAACAGGTAATGATATCGCTAGCAGATTATATATATAATTTAAAATATTCACGCAAATAAAGTATAAATCTAATAAGTAATTATTTAATATGTAAATTATTATTGGCAATAAATATCATCTAATAGATCGCTAACATTTATAAAGAGCACATTTTGGACACTTAAAATTAATATTATTAAAAAATAAACATACCCGTATTGCAGGTTCTATGCTGCCAACGAGAACACACGTCACATTGCAAGCCTTCTTGCCGAGCGCGAACTTGAATATTGCAAATAATGCACTGGTCGTCCATTTTTGTGATTGAAAATCAACAATGGCATTATGAACAAATCCACATCTTATATACGGTTTTTATTGCTCAAACGTATATCTAATTGTTCGCAAACTTCTTTAAGTGTTAATTGCCGACGCTGTGAAATTTAATTAATTATACGGTTTTTATTGCTCAAACGTATATCTAATACTGCCGACGCTGCTAATTAATCGCAAACTTCTTTAAGTGTTAATTGCCGACGCTGTAAAATCCTAGTCATTTCGGCACCTGGTCACTTCGGCACTTGGTCATTTCGGCACCTGGTAAGACATTTCGGCACTCGGCATTGGACACTTCGGCACTTAGCATTGGACACTTCGGCACTTACAAAGTCACTTCGGCACTTAATATTTTATTATAAACGTGATCTAAATATAACATAAACAGGGCTTTCCCCAGCCATTTAATTTAATTAATTATACGGTTTTTATTGCTCAAACGTATATCTAATTGTTCACAAACTTCAATCAATTAAAGTCACAATTTGTTTCATATGTGTGAGTGCCGAATTATCGACTTTAAGTGCCGAAGTGACCAAATTAAAAGGCCGAAATGGTATAGGTAAATGCCGAAGTGACTTTTAAAGTAAGTGCCGAAGTGACCAGGTGCCTAAGTGTCCCGATTCCTCTTGATCGATTTATTTCAGATACCCACCCCTATTCCCCACAACTCAATTGTGTTTAATTAAATCATACATACTCATCAAATTCACGTTGACAAAGTCTACTTTCGTTTTCGCTATTCACTTCACAACCTTGTAAATAAATGACGCCGGCAATTTGTTTCAAGTCGTATCTAACCTGTTTAATTACATACATCATTAAAGACTTCATAAGTGTGCTGCTAATCCTTTGGTAAGATCAATTAAGCCAATAAACTGTTTGCAAATAACAGTTTCCCCCACTTTCCCCCAGGCTATTGATCCAGGTCAAATCTAGGTATGTCACGTGACGGTCTCGCGAATCGCGAGACAATAACATCAAGTTGGCAGGTAATAGACCGATGATTTTCGAAAAATCGATTTTAGCAATTTTACGGGAGTTTTTCACACAATTCCGTGGGGCCGGGAGGAGGGTTAGAATTCCGTGAGATTTCATCTCACGCCGTGAGGTATCACATGTATGATATCTTATGTCACTTATCTTTTGAACAAAATTCAAGTCTTGTTTATTGAGAACCTGTGTATTAAATCTTGCGTTTAGCACGTGACGTTATTATTAAAGCACGTGTTATAAGTACGGCCGTATGCATCTGCTTTATATATTACATCATCATTCACTTATTTTCCGCTATAAATATTTTAAGATATGTCACTTATTGCTTCTTTTTTTTAATGCAGAGGCGTAAATCAATGTTAAATGTAATTACTTTAAGATATATAACAGAACAAAATACAAGTCTTGCTAATTGAGAACCTATGTATTAAATCTTGTTGCGTTTAGCACGTGAGGATGCTATTACAGCACGTGTTATAAGTACGGCCGTATGCATCTGCTTTGTATATTACATCATCATGTCACTTATTTTCCTGCTCACACTTAACGGTTTCGGTGTCCTTTGTAAAGTAATTAAAAAAAATGAAATAATTTACTTCATTCTTGATTTCATAATCGACTTTTGCATCTAATATTGTTAGTTTGACACAAAATTAGAAAATATTGAATAACATTTCTATGCACCGCATAAAAATCATAAATCTATTTGTTGTTTCTAATTTATTAATTCCTATTATCATTAATTTATATATTAATTAAATTGCATTGATGGTCGTTCTATCCATACATCTACCATACATCTACCATAATGAATATAAGAAATAGGGATGAATGAACTATATCTATAACTTTTCGATTCTGTATAACACTAACACAATCAGATTACTTATTGGTAAATTTATAATAATAAGTGATCTTACTCGATTTATTCAATTCCTATTATCATTAATTTATATATTTATTAGATTGCATTGATGGTCGTTCTTTCCATACATCTACCATACATCATAGGAAATTGGTAAATTGATAATAATAAGTGACAAGAAGTTATTATCTTAATCGATTTATTCATTTACTTGTTTGTGATTCGGTTAGTAATTGATTAGTGAACTATATTTACTAATTAGTAAAATGTTTGCATATGATTTAATTAATATAGGACATTTAGATTAAAACACACTACTGACATATCAATTACATGATTCACCCAGTTTAAGAAAATTTGAAGACGAATTCGACAGGCTTCTGCAGTTTAAACCAGACTACGTCTTTGTCAACGTCGGCGGTAACGACATAGATTCAAATTCTCCAGCACCAGACATTGTCAATAGGATTATTAACATAGTTCTTAGATTGAAGGCTGCTGGCGTGAAACAGGTGTTTGTCGGCTGTATTGCCGAGCGAGGAAATGTGAGAAATACAACTGTCGCACATTTCAATCAAGTGCGACGCAGTGTTAACAAGAGGCTGCGGGTTATGTTGCAGGAAGACTTCATCAATGTCATGAAGAAACTGAATTTCCCTCGCCATTATGACGCAGACATTGTTCATCCTGGAGCCAAATAAGGTGGCATGATAATATTGACATCTGTCATTCATAGATGTTTATTATCTACCAAGATATAAATGCTTTATGCATTATAAAGGCCCTTTTAAGGGCCAAACAATATTGTTCGAAAGAACATCTCAAAATTGTCAATAACCAAGGCCCTTTTAACAATATCAATAAAATTATACTGTATCTATTATTATGACACATGTAAAAGAGGTAAAAAACTAATGCAAACAACATCATCATCCGTAAATGAAATTTTATTAGCCATTTATCTGTTAGCACAATTCATAAAATACGAAAAAAAACTAATAAATATATAAAAAACAACATATTTTATAAAGTATATATCATTATTAGTACATTATCTTTAGTTTTCTAATACTATAACTAATGTTTTCTATCAATATTTTAAAATATATCAATTATATCAATTATAAAAAGTGGATTCCGGTAATTCAAGTGGATTCCGGTAGATTCCGGTAAATAGGTGGATTCCGGTAATTCTATGCACTGCCAGGGTCCATCCCCACCCCATGGACACAACCAGCATTGACCCCAGGGTCTATCCCCATCCCATGGACATAGCTCTTGGGGACATAGCCATTGGGTCATAACTTGCAAACCATTAACGTCCACCCTATAACCATATCTACACTTACTGGGTCTGATAAGGTGCAAGAATTTATGTTTCTTCTTTCAGTTGAGTTGAGAATTATTTCTTAAAATTGGAAAAAATTGCTTTGTCATTGGGAATTTGAATGAATAAAGACTAAAGAATAATTATACAACTTAATTTTTATACAACTTCATTTCTGAAATACCAAAAACATTACAATTTAAATTTCAAATCTCATACTGACTTGCATCTAAATGAAGCAGAATGTTCCTATCAAAAGTAGGTCAATAAAAATGACCTTGACCTACTTTTTTAAAATTAGTTGATTTCTCATACAAGAAGTAATATACAGCTTTTAAACGTTCATACTATCTCATCATCAGACTTACATGTACAATGTACATGCTACAGTAACAATGTACATGCCACAGTAATAATGTACATGCCACAGTAATGATGTACATGCCACAGTAACAATATACATGACACAGTAACATTTACATGACACAGTATCAATGTACATGACACAGTAACAATCTACATGACACAGTAACAATCTACATGCCACACTAACATGTTGAAACTAGTAGGTCAGTGTGAATGACATCAGGGAGTAAGTATACAGGGAGAAGAAACGGGTTCATAAACGCTCTAGTTTATCGATTTATGTTGTCACGCTAGGTCGCCGTCATTTACTATTTTATCGATACAGGTAAATCGATCGTTAGCGCGTTACATTTGAAAAGTTAAAATTTCAGCCAACGTCTCAAATTAGGCAGTTTTTACAGCCTCCTTTATACGGCTTTCTGTTATAATCAACATCACGACATTACCTTCTTGACAAAGATAAATATGTCTACTACTCACTTTTTGTTATTATTAATGCAAAATATAACCCATACTTCGTATCTCGTTTGCAATAGCTCCACACCATTTTTAATTTGAAATTTCAGATGAGATCTCACAAGGCACATTTCCATCACCTCTTTTTAGGCTTTGTCTTATAATCACCACCATGAAATTAACTTCTTGACAAATATAAATATGTCTGCTATTCACTTTTTGTTATTATTAATGCCTAAATAACCCGTAGTCTCGTATCTCGTTTGCAATAGCTATACACTGTCACCATTTTTTATCTGGCACAGAGTGGCGCCATCTTTGTTACACGGAACCGTCTGGTAAAATGTGCCTTTATACATGCAAACAAATACACGCTCTGCATTGTTTTATCTACCCCTGTGTCATGCGTCAAATACGCAGTATTTTCCGATTTGACGCACAAATATTGTTGCCGAAACGTACATTGACGCAGCCGAAAAAGGAGCCGTAAAATAAAAGTAGTCATATTAAAGCGATTTTCAAGATATAAGTGTAATTTACACGCACTTGTCGCACAATGAAACAACGATTTTCATTGGCTGAATTGTATGAAATGTCCAATTAAATGAGTTGTTCCGAGATTTTGTCAGCGTTCTACGCAAAAAAAGCAGATTAAAAACAAACAAAATTACAGTTTGGACCGCGTTTGCCTCCAACCTTCACTGATGACAACAACAATAATGTCGAGTCACAATCAGCAAGATAAAACGTTATTTCGTCCCGCAATGGATGAGAACGTACAGCTGGCTACGTTTTTTAAAGGAATGCGATGAATTTGGAGGATTTATGTTTTGCCATGTTTGCACAGAGGCCAAACTGAAAAACTCGTTTGTTTTTTTGTATGAAAATAAAATAAGACTTAGTTAGTACAGTGTATCTTCAGTTGGCTACATAAAATACTTTGAAGGGTATTTTGTGTAATTAAAACAAAAAATGAACATAATATTTTTTTTAAAAATGTTGAGACTTGATCACCAGTTTCAATGTGACGCATATGTTTGGATTGTGATACATTGTTTTTTGCCTGGGTGTGTCAAATGACTCGCATGTAGCCAATTGTAGATAAAACACTGGCTCTGTATCAGAGGACACAATGTGAATAAATAATACTTATGTTTACATTTCGCACCTTTACTGAGTTTGTAAGCGTAATAATTTATAAGAATTTGCTATTTTTCACACACGCTTAACAACCGGAAGTAGTCATTTTCACGCAGAAGTGACACACACGTGCGACAACATAAAACGGCAAAACGATCTGTTTCTTCTGCCTGTATACTTACTCCCTGATGACATTGACAGACTTTAACATATTTTGTTAATTTACTCCATTTCTTACACAGTAACAGCCGTAAAGCATCCAAACAGTGTTCAACTTCATAAACGGAGTGACACATCGACACAACAGTAACATGTTCAAACTATTAGTAAGTCAATGTTACTGATAATTCAAACACAGAGCATATTTTCTAGTGTTCCATTTTCTGTATCATTCAATATTTCTTAAATAATAGATCGTCTATGTCAACCAGGACCATGGTGTGGTAAAAATCCCCATTGACTCCATTAGGGTATTATTTTGTATATCAGGCCTAAAAAAAAATAATTTGTGTGGTTAGGGTTACATGGCAAAAACATCAGGTAGGGCAGGGTAGGTTGGATTTTCTTTTTTTTTTATAGATATACTATGGACAGCAATCTTGACAGACTGGAAGACAAACCCAACAGCGGAATATTAAACCTGAACCTACCGATTTCAGTGTTACAACCACCAAAAGCCATGGTTTGAAGACGTTTCGTTTAACAGGACCATGATAATTAACAGTAGTGAAATAGCTCTTACAAAATGGTGACACACGAATGGACGAATGGCTTTTATTACCGTAATTCCCCTCTCCTTCTGCGGGGGATAGTCCTTAACATTTAAAATTATTCATTGACAGAACGGCCCCAAGTACCCTATTTTTAAGGGGCCGACTCTAAAAAAAATTATGAAAAAAAATCTTTTTTTTTGTTGTGTTTGTTCTGAACAATGATTTATCACAATATATCGAGGTAAACTGACATCACAGAGAAACTTTCAGCTGTATCATCAACGTCTATGGAGTTTATGAGATAAATACATGTAGAATCTCACAATATCTTGCTCCAAAAAAAAAAAAGCGGAGAGAGGCGAGAATGTTTTAGATGCAGCATCTTTATCATCCCAGCAGCAGAGGCAATTCAGTATTGATTTAAATTATCAAGTTTGTGTTATAAAACATACACTTGCTGTCGTCTGACTTAAAGTTTGGAAAAAATACCTCCCACAAGCATTTTATATAATACATGTATGTAAAAAACACAAAAAATCCCATCAAATTGACCTCATATAAACTACCCTTTTTTGTAAAATCCAATGCCCCCATGGGTGCTTAAGCAGGGGTATATGGTAAAAATATTAAGGACTATTTTAGTTCCAATTGTGAGATATTTTAAATGCATTGTTAATGGTATCATACTATGATGATACACATATTAAGGGGACATAATATTTTATTCAAATCTGACTAGGAAAAATCTGAAAATCAATTATCTATTGTGCCAGTTTTTGAAATGTTATAAACATCTATAGGTGAACTGGTACAATAAGAAATTAGTTTGAAATTTTATACACAATTAGGTCTTCTAAACGACCTGTTTATTTATCGTCTGAATGATATGATGAATTGTTGTAATGGATGTACGCATAACATGAAGCTATCATATTTTGTCAACAGGTCACAAATCTTCGCTTGTATTGATAATGATAGGCTGTGAAATATTTAATTCTTTTCATGTTCGGGCTTGTCTGGGCTACCTATGGCAGTTTTCCACATTATTATTGTTTTACTTTCTTGACAAGAGAAAAGTGTATGGTGGGATCATAGTGTATATAGTGGTTAGCACGTGGCTTAGTGATCCAGGAGTTCAATTGTGAGCTATCCAGCTGGCTTGCGGAACGCCAATGGTTCTACCCAGGTGCCCACCTGTGCACAAAAATTGCCCATAGGGGCGCCTGGTGATTTCCTCCACCAGTGGAAACTGCAGAGTCACCATATGACCTTAGCTGTTGGTGCGACTATAAAATCCAATTCAGTTCAATTGTGAGTTTTATTCCAAACCTTGGATAACAATACGTCAAAATAGTGGTTTATTTGATTTCTCACTTCACCATTTGTTTGGATGAGACTTAAAACACTCTGAGATCACCACAGTTTCAAAATATATTACACACCTTCATAGGCAGTAATCAGTGTTTTTTTTATTCCTAATTTGGGGCCGAAATTCAGCCCCATTCACAATTCAAAAAAGTATATTTTTTTCACAATATATATCCAAAAAACTCACAATCTCAAACATTTTTTTTTTTTTTGGGGGGTAAATACAGACCAGTAAGTATACTAGTCTTATATTTTGTTTGGTTTGCTACATCTCTCAATTCCAACCTCTGAAACTGAAAATAAAAGTGAAAACAGTTTATTTCTCTTTTGTTTTAAAAATGTCTAGAAAAATGCCGCTATTTTTCACAATGGCATGGGCACAGGCTGCATTCACAAAACACACAAAAAAAACACTGGTAATAAACATATGGCTGCATTCTCATATGTTACGATTATTATATAAATGGAGTCACATATAATTCTCATATAAAAGATGGTCACAGGAATAGTATATGAACAAAAAAGAAAAGAAAAGATTTGTACGTTTCATGTAAAAACAAAATCAGCCATTTTTTTTATATTTCCCCTGTATAGCTGTATTATACTTAGAAGTTGGTATTAAACTTCACATCAAATTCCTTTGATATGATATTTATATAATAGGAGTTTCATATCTATGAGAATAATTCATCAATGTTTCATTTTTAAACATTACGTGGTCCCGCCTTAATTCCATTAAGTGATGGGAAAACTTATATTAAGAGGATATATAACGCATATGTCGACAAGAAAACATGTTTAAAAACATTACTTACTGAAAAAAACGTGATAACCTGTTTAAAATTATCTATTAAATGTTTTAATTTTACAATATATGCAAACTTTTTAAGCCGAATTTAAGGTTTTATTTCATACCCCAGCCAACCCCGTTTTCACTTCTTGGAGAAGGGGTTGGATGCGGTATGAAAGTTAATACTTGGACCACGTAATGACACACACATTTTCATATAATTTTTATGGAAAAAATATTTGTCAACTTCTATGTGATTCTCATGATATTTACCGGTATATGATTTGGGTTTTGTTTAAGAATCATGTACTGCTCCTTTTATATAAGTATCATCTAATAGGTATCGTATAAGAATCATATAAAAATTATATGATACGTATATATATGTATCAAAATTGTTTACACTCTTATTGTGCACTAAAAGGGCTATGAAAAAATAAGTTTTTTTATCACATAACTTACAGTGTGGGAGTGGAATAACATGGTAAACACCATCCTATATTTTCGATATATCACTAGTTATATAAAGTATGCAAATAAGCCTAGTATGCACTGTCAGAAAAAAATCGGTAATGACTATGATGTCGGTTTTGTGTGTTAAAGCGACCGGCAAAATGTAATAAAAGTTGATATGTGAGTTATGTGATAAATAGAATCTGACATTCGTTCTCATTCATTATTGAATTTATTAAACTCCTTAGCAAAAATGATCTTATCATTTTGCCAACTCGTTTAATAAATTCAATAATGAATGAGTACTCATGTAAGATCCTCTATATACATGTACATTGATCAATCCATCATCCCTCTGTCAAATGCGATCAATTTATGGAATTGACATAAAACGTTTAATTCATTCTAAAGCATTTAACCTGACTTTGCATTGTCCTACATGTCAGGAAAGTCCGCCAGGGCTTTTTCTAGGAATTTTGGGAAAAGGGCCCCTGGGAAATTTTGATCGTAAAACCAACCAAATTGTGAAGTTTTTTCATCGATAAAATGGCCAAATTGAGAGCTGTTAACATCAACATTTTGTAAGTTGGGGCAACGTATAAACGAACACTATTACATCACTAAAAGCAACTTATATTGATTAGTATGTAACTTAATTAAGTAGTCAGAGAAATAGGATTTCTGTTCATAGCCCAAATTATTATATAATTATTAAGACTATTACAATTTTCATAACCCCGACTAAATAAAATTTCTAGATTTTTACTAATATTTACTAGTTTTTCACCTTCGGGATAGTGCTAATTTCGACCACTGCTTAAAAAAACCAATCTGATTAATTTTTTTACATGTATTTATTATGAATGATACATCCCTTATTTTTTTACATGTATTTATTATGAATGATACATCCCTTAGATGTATCATTCATAATAAATACATGTAAAAAAATAAATCAGATTGTTTTTTATTTTTCACCAATTGGGGAAAAAAGTACCTATTTTGCATCGGGAACGGGGCCGAATTTCAGCCCCGTGGGACCTCTAGAAAAAGCCCCATCCGCTCATATTTTTTAATAAAATTTAATATATTAAAGGGTACCCATGGGAAAAACGACCAGCATGAATTAATTTTAATACTGAAAAACAAAAATTAACCATCATAATTATGTGGCCTTATAATTATGTGCTAAAAATGTCGTAAACACCATTCAAACAAATTCATTACTCTTTGAGATTTGATAATAAGGCCAAAAAAATAAATAGGTGTGTTTCCTATTGCATGCTCTGAAAAAATAGGGTCGGTAGGTAGGCATTTTTTTTTTTTTTTTTTTTTTTGGAGCAAGATATTGTGAGATTCTACATGTATTTATCACATAAACCCAATACAAGTTGATGATACAGCTAAAAGATTCTCTGTGATGTAAGTTTACTTCGATATATTGTGATAAATCATTGTTCAGAACAAATATTTATTTATTTTTTTTAATTTTTTTTTTAATTTTTTAAATTTTTTTTTAATTTTTTTTTTTCCATAAAATGTTTTAGGGTCGGCCCCTTAAAAATAGGGTCGGTCGGGCCACCGGAAACACAGGTATTTTTTTTTTTTGCCTAATAAATAGCTCTGCAGTGAATAAGATCCTTAACCTGATATTAACCCTTAGCCTACTAAGGGAGACTACAATAGTCCTTGCGACCATTGTAAACCCAGATCAGCCTACGAGTAACTTGCAATGTTTGCTGCTCATCAGTCATTTCTCCAAAACACCCCTTTGTAACATAAATAGAATGGTCTAAATGTAAAGAAAGGTCAGTCCATTATACATTCATAAAGCGGGCTAAGAGTTAAATCTGTATTTAAACTTATTATCTAATGAAGAATTTGGATTAGAAGAGTGTATTGCAGATAAATGATGGCATTGTATACCCTAACATCTTGAAATAAAAACAAATATTAACACTGGCAAGACATTATGGTATAAGCTGGAAGGCATACCAAGGAGGGTATACAAACCTCTTAAATCGAAGTTTGAACAAACAATTGAAACACACCTTTTTTCAGTAAGTTTGAAACACGTGCTATATGAGTGTTTGTTTAGACGGCCAGTCATATGTGATAAACCACGATTAAACTAAACAGATGAAGTTATCTATCTGTCTAAAAGCTAAAATACTTCAAGTTTTACTTTGGTAGAACTGTACAACTTCTTAAAAGGGTGTTAAACTACTCGTTAGATTGTTACAATAAAAGTTTGCTTATAGTTTATTCTGCAAGTGTGCGCGCTGCTGCTAAAAGCATTGCAAGGCACGGATCCAGGAGTCGGGGAACACTCGGCTGGCTCCTCACCCAAAATCTGAAAGTTGTATAAAATGTATGGGTTCTGAGTTAACCAAATTATTCGATAAGAACTTGCATTTTTATCAAATACGCAAAGATAATTGATATAGCGATAAATAACAACACATTCATTGCATTGTTCTAACTGCATTTTTAAAGAATGAGAAGTGTTTTTGGCACATCGACACATAAAAAAATCATACTGTGCGCAAAAACTGGTGAAAGAATGAAATAAATGAAAGAGTAAGTTATTAAAAAAATAATGTAAAAAAATATTGTTAAAACTGTTTACAAATAAGGGATGATGTGGTAAAAGTATAAACTATGTATATGTAGATCAACAAATGCCCGTCAACAGGCGTGTAAACAAGTAAATTTATGCAAATATGAATATAATACAGTGAATTATACAGTCTGATTTCTTTTAGGAAATTTAGGACAAGACAGAAATCAATTATATCATATAACTCTTTCATACTAGTCTATGATTAAACTTGTGACTGCATGTATAATCATGTGTTGTATTCAATTATAGCATGTAATACCTAGATCACTAAAAGCGTTATTTATACCACTAAACACTCCGAATCATTGTTTTTGTACGATGTACATAATTTATATCATGTAACTGAAATACGCATTTGGAATTGCTCGTTTAATATGCCTTTAGTTTTAATTTGTAGGAAATAATATGCAAAGCAATTTGTTTTGAAAACACCTAACAATAAAAGGATTTGAAAGTTGGTTCAAAATATCCGATAAATATTATATCTTCTTCAATAAGAACGACACATGTTAAAGTTTTTTCATAAAATATGATTAAGGAGAAATATTGGAGATAATAATCATTCAAAACAAAACTTGGACATTTACCATTTATGAGCAAAGGGAGATAATAATTTTGTAATGAGTAAAGCAAGATAATAATTTTGTAGTGAGTAAAGGGAGATAATCATTTTGTAATGAGTAAAGGTAGATAGATTATCACTTGTAATGAGTAAAAGAAGATAATCATTTTGTAATGAGTAAAGGGAGATAATCATTTTGTAATGAGTAAAGGGAGATAATCATTTTGTAATGAGTAAAGGGAGATAATCATTTTGTAATGGACAAGGGAGATAATCATTTTGTAATGGACAAGGGAGATAATCATTTTCTAATGAGTAATGGGAGATAATCATGTGTAATAAGTAAATGCGGAGGGTTTGTTTGTGTGTATGTGTACATTATTGAGACTTCAGCTTAAAATATATTGATGGATTGTGTTTAAAAAAACCTGGTACATGACGCTCTGATACTGAGCATTGTACCTGAGACCTTTGAAGCATAAGTGTGATAATCCATGGCCATTACTACTCCCGGTCTACTGTTTTATGCATGAACATTGCACCAGATGTTAAATATTGTACCACATTTTTAATACTCCTGATCTACAGTATGATCAAGGTTTTTTCCTGGATAGGAGTAAAACATAAACGGTTAAATTTTTTAAAGATTTTTAAAATATATAGAAAAATAAAAATATCAGTTTTTATGTCTATTTTGCCGTGAAAATATAAACAATTGAAATAAAATGTTTTATAACAATCATGTATTCCACTATTTCAATGGTAATATTAATTTCAAGTTCATCTATTTTGACATAATTTATCATAAACTTATGTTTACCCATGTTATAATTTAATCATTAATAAAACTATTTAAACAAAAGAAAAACATTTCGATTTAAAAGTTAAACAATTTAAGCCACAATCAATCGACCATTATAAATTATTTCAATCAATTTTATTGAAACTCTAGAACACATCATTGATCTCTATGTGATATTGATCTTTCAATTATTCATATATTTTTGCTAATAAATTATATCGAGCTCGCTCAATTTAAGTAGTATTAGCTCTTAATAGGAATCTTGCAAAGTGGAGAATACGACTTTCTGCATACCTGCCCACCGCCTGACTGAAGCGTAATAAGCCTTTGATTATTTTAATGCATTTGAATTTTCTTTGGTAGCTGAAATGTTTGAATAGATTTATTGAGGTATATCTCGATTCGTCAATAATATTTCCACACTTGAGATAGGGTTTTTACGGTCAGGGATATTGAACTGTTAGATATGTTTGAAGGTTTGGCTTGTAGACATTGCAGGATTAGGGATAGTTTAAGATAGGGTTTTTGTGTTTTATCACGGGTGAAATGAAGGGTTATAAGTGATTTGTTGAACTAAGGCCTGCAATATAGATTCCTTCTTGTCAAACATACAGAGACTTGGTGTTGAGGAATGTGGCATATTTATAATATTCATCCCATCATGTGGTAATTAACTTCACCAGGATTGATACAGGTCTATATGTGCATGTTGCCCGACCAATAGCCTGGTACGGAATGACTGACTTAATATTTGCTTTAATTTTTTCTCTTAGTAAATTAAGCTACTTTGTGTTAAAATCCGTACAAAAGTTCATGTGGGATTAACTATCTGAGGTTTCAATGTTTTGTGTGATTATCGGCTAATGGATAAGCGAAATGTACAAGTATATGAAAACGTTTGGTGAATGGTGGTGACAAAAACACAGTTTTTAAATATTTTTACAATTTTATATGTTTGTAATGGACATTTTATATCAACAAGATAAAATATCCATATCGCAGATAAATAGAACGAGGAACTATTAAAAGAAAAGATAACAAGGAAAATACATGTGTATGCAAACGGGGATTATTGAGTAAACTATGACGTATCATCACCATTTTGACAGGGTATGTTAAAATAAAGTTGGATTAATTGTTTAATTGAAATAGTTTTATTAAATAATTATGGGTTCTTAAAATACCCATGATTGAATATGCGTAAGATAAATTACGAGTTGGTAACTCTTAATTCGACGATCCAGTTTTGGGGTTTGACCTGACTATAGCCATTTATACTGTGTCTTACTCTTCAGAGTTTAAATTCTCAAAATAGATAATATACTAACTTCGTCGTCAGTAGCTTCAGAAACGGTGAACATATGTTGTAAAATTTAGGAGTTGTTGGCGGTGTAACTACTTAAAAGTTTTCTTGTTGACTATCATTCTGTTATAAGGACGAAAGCTCCAGGTTAGGTTTCATTATTACATTATGTATGAAATTAAAAAGTTAAAATATTGATTAACTTATAAAAATTAATTTAAAACTATTGATTTTATGCTGATTGCACTTAGTAACACACGGAAATCGGTTAGAAATTTAACTATCAATAACTGGTTGCACACGGGTTTTGATTATTAACGTACAAGCGATTGGTAACATTTATACGTCCATGCATGGTAAGAAGAGACGTATTATGTCGTGGGGTTGTCTGTCCGTCTGTCCGTTAAGTTTGGCGATGTTCGCTCTCTAACTCAAACAAATATTATCCAATCATCATGAAACTTAGAAATAATGTTTATGGGCATAATATCTTGGTCAAGTTTGAAAACCAGCCCAATTGCCCCGGTAACAACGGAGTTATGGCCCTTTATTTTATTGAAAATTGACAATTATAACGATGTCAGCTCTCGAACTCAAACAAATATTATGCAATCATTATGAAAGTAATGGGCGTAATATCTCGGTCCACTTCAAAAACCAGCCCAATCGCCCGGAAACAAAGGAGTTATGTCCCTTTAATTGTCTCGCCCAAGACATAGCAATCATTTTTCCTGTGGTGGCGGCCACATTTCAAATCAACAAAATCACAACAACCACTGAATTTTTCTGAAACTTTCACAGATGCTTTATTGGGTCAAGGGACATCACGTAATGCCAAAATTACCAAGGTCAAGGTCATATTTTGCATTATTTTCCCCAAACTTAACCTTGGTTAGGTAACTTAACCTCAGTTAACATTATGTGATTGTCTCACTTTGTCTTTGATACTTGGTCATATTTATTGTTGGCATTGGTGGACATTGCTGGACAACAAAAAATACCAAGGTCAAGGTCATATTTTGCATTATTTTTTCCAAATTTAACCTTAGTTAGGTAACTTAATCTTGGTTAGGTAACTTAACCTCATTCAGGGCACGAAAATTCCACTCGTCCGCTCGTATTGACGAGTGAAATTCGAATCCGGACGAGTGAAACCCATGAATCGGTTGTCCGAGAGGACGAGTAACATTTCAGTAGAAAAAACAACAAAGAAAATAACTCTTACATAGTTCATTAAGCAATTTAATGCAGTAAATAGTCGCAACTCTGTTTATTCAGCGATAAAATTAAATTTAAAGTCAACCGGATATTGGGAAATTGACGCATTTCCGTTTAGGGACATTCTAAAATGCGGCTCCCGTTCTAATTTCATGGAGCGCGAACTTTACGGTATTTGATGTTATACAAATAACACTTTCACGGGGGAAATCTTTAAGGCCACTAGTCCCATTTCAGGTGACTGGGACCAGGGCCTTCAGGAATGGAAATTGTAAAAAGTATACTGTTTTCCTTTTGCAATTCCTGCTGTTGTTTTCTTTAAGGGGAATTTTTCACAGGAAAAGATGAAAATATATACCATGCCAGAGTAATTGTAATGGCCATGATCAGACTGTAGTGAACTATAGAATATGAATGTGAACTATAAAATATGAATATAGTCATCTATAATACTGGTCAAAGTTTCATAATTTTCATTGAAAGAAAAAACAACATATTATGATGTTTCCCTTTGTTTTACTTATATATAATAGTGTTAAATGATGGTATCTGACTACTTTGACTTATGAACTTTTACAATCATAGCAGGACAAGTAAACATTCTATAAGGATGAGTAACATGTCAATGGCACTCGTCCTACAGGACGAGTGTACAGTAAAATATATTTCGTCCCCTGTCATTTAACTTTATGTGATTGCCTCACTTTATGTCTTTGATACTTGGTCATAAGTATTGTTGGCATTGGGGGACATTGCTGAATGACAAAAATTACCAAGGTCAAGGTCTTATTTTGCATTATTTTCCCAAAACTACGCCCTGATTAAACCACTTAACTTAAGTAACTTAACTTCTTATGATTACCTCACTTTTATTTGTTTCATACTTGGTCATACGAAGTGTTGTCTTTGGTGGACATCATTTAAGCACAAATTTAATAAAATATTTCATATGCCGTTTGCCGTGGTGGGCGAGACACCCTCTGACCGAGGTCTTGTCATTGAAAATTGACAATTTTAACTATGTCCGCTCTCTAACTCAAACAAATATTATCCAACCATTATGAAACTTGGAAATATATGGGCATACTATCTAGGTCAAGTTCGAAAACCGGCCCAATCACCCCGGTAACAACGGAGTTATGGCCCCTTAATTATTGAAAATCGTCCCGGTAACAACAGTGTTATGGAATTACTGAAAATGACAAATTTAACAATGTCCGCTCATTAACTTGAGTATTTGTTGTTCAGTTATGGCCCTTTAATTATTGAAAATTGAAAATTTTGATGATGTCTGCTCAATAACTTGAATATTTGTTTTTCAATCTTGATGAAACTCGGTCAAGTTCGAATACCAGACCAATTTCCCTGGTGACAACGGAGTTCGTATTATATCGCGGCATTTTCCGTCCATCTTTCTGTTATCACAGTTACAAATGATCCACTTTCGACGGTCGTATTTTGTGTCCAATGGATGCTCTTGCATATTTATGTTTTACCTTAATGCTTGCACGCATGTTTTTGTTTTGAAACTTGGTTTATAAAAGCCATCAGTCGGCTATATTCACAGTCTGTTTTAAATGTTGAGCCGACTAAGGTTTTTTCAAATATGTAATCATGAAACCTGACCTTCATTAGCCTCAAAAACTGGAGATTACATGTAATTCGACCCCATGCTTATCCGTTGGGGAGAATGCCCGCAGACCCCATAACAATCTCTCTCTCGATCACTAATGGTAGGGCTTAAAAAAAAAAATTGTGTGGTTCGGGTCACCCGACCCTACCTACGAATACCCGCCGACCCTGACGTTTTTTTTTTGGTCCATTTCAATTTTTTTTTTTTTTTTTTTTTAAAAATCCGACCTACCCTACCTACCAATTTTGAACATGTTACCAGAACCACATTATTATTTTTTAGGCCTAGCCGCCTGTCAAATCAAAGTATCCACCTGTTTCAAAAATTACATTTTAATCCTTTAAAAAAAACAAAAACAACAATCCGACCTACCCTACCTACCAATTTTGAACATGTTACCAGAACCACATTATTTTTTTTTTAGGCCTAGCTGCCTGTCAAATCAAAGTATCCACCTGTTTCAAAAATTAGAGACAACCCTGCATATATAAGTAGGTTGGCTGCACGGGTGAACATTTTGTCTATGGCATGGTACTCCAAGGTGGCAGCACTGTAAAGTTGAGCATTGCAGCTCACTGCTACAAGTAGAACCCCGTTGTGATCGAACTGATAGCTTGTTAGTCCCCTACCGGTGTGTCACCGGAGAGGACTATAGGTTTTCCCGCCATCCGTCCGTCAGTCGTTCAATCCGTCCCACAAATATGGATCCTGCGATAATGAGAAAACTACTTAAAAATATGTTTATGAAACTTTGCGTGTTGGTAGAGGGCAATAAGGAGATTATGCACGCTATTTTATTTTGTTGATTTCACAAAAAATGTGGTTGTTATAGCAACGGAAATAGTAAAAATAGACAAAATATATGGATCCTTTGATAACAAAAGAAATGCTTAAGGTAATTTAATGAAAATTTGTGCGTAGGTAAAAGGGAATGAGGAGATCATGCACATCATTCAGGGTTCGAATTTAGCACTCGCCGACTCGCAAAATGCAAGTTGATTTAAGAAAATGCAAGTAGAAATTTTTCTGTACAAAATAAGCATAGATGATCAAATAATGAAACAGGAAAATTAAAAAGTAGTTATATTTAGTTGTCTTTTCCAACACAATCTTATATACATGTAAGTATTATATAAGTTATAAAGTTATGCACAGAAATGTCTTATTAAAAAGAGAAAAAAGTGCAAGTAAAAATGTATTTTTGCGAGTTGAAAATATCTGCACTAGCAAAAAAAAGCAAGTGGGTAAAAAAGTTAAATTCTGTCTCTGTCATTTTGTTTTTATTAATATGTCAAAAAATGAGGTTGCTATGGCAACAGAAATAGTAAAAAATAGTTACTAAAAATAGAAAAATGTTTTCCGTACAATAACTTTAGTTAGGAATGAGATATTGGAATAAAACTTTATGGGTACATAGCCTGTATGAACGGGGAGCTTGGCATTGGATTTGGGGGTCACTGGGGTCAAGGTCACTGTTACTAAAAATAGAAAAATGGTTTCCACTCAATAACTTTTCATAACAGTTAGGAATGAGGTATTGGCCTGAAACTTGGTGTATAGGTAGTTTATATGAAAAGCAAGTTTGGGATTGCATTTATGGTCAAGGTCAAGGTCACTGTTACTGAAAAAATGCCCGGTAGTGGATGTGTATTGCTCTGCAATACTTGAGCATCTTGTTACATGTGATATTTAACCTCATAAATACATACTGATTAAACGTGCTTCTCATTTCAATGGAAGTATTACAATTGTGCTTTATCTATGCAATAAATTAAGACAATAAAACATTAAAATGTTGGAGTCCAATAGACCCCCCAGCTGTTATTTCAAAGGGCCTTTTCAATCAAGAACAACATATTTTAAACCCCTTTAGTCATCTCTTGCCTCGTTTTTATACCTAGACCAAATAAAATTATATGTATTTTTCCTATTAGATGCTAAAAAAAAATAGGTAGGGAAATTATTTTATTTTCTAAAAATATTTTATTTGTATTTTGTCTTCTTCACTAGATACATCTATAACCTAATAAACTAACATAAATGTATATTTGTTGATCTTGTCAGATACAGAACAGATAGAACAAAAAGCTGGGGAAAAAGCAAGAAAAAATACATACAAATTAATGATCTTTTTTTTTTTTTTTTTTTTTTTTTTTTGCGTAAAATGGTTAGGGTCAGCCTCTAAAAATGGGGTTGGTCGGGAAACCGGAACCACACATATACTTTTATTTGGCCCTATCACCAGTCTTGGATACTTTTCAAAAACTTTATCTGACTCTGAGTCCAGATTCAAATAAAACTTGTAGATATCGTATATATATATATATATATATATAGATGGGGAAAAAAACATTTATACAGTGCTATAGTTTACAAAAACTCAAGCGCTTTCGGCTAACGCCTTCATCAGGAGTACACAAACACGAAAATAACAAATACAAAACAAAAAACACTAAAATACACGGCAGTTTAAACAAAACTCTTTGAGAAACAACTTATCGTTTGGCAGTGTTGCAGAAACTGTTTTCTTTGAATAGACACTCTGGAGCCAAATGTGATACTAATAAAAGAACATATCTGGTTGGATGAGGGAAGAACTGTACCCTGACATTTAGTTATGAAGAGAGAGTAAAAATGTGAAAAAGATAACACAAGCCCTACCTCAAAAGCTTAAACCTAAAATCGATACTGCAGGATAAAGTATAAAGCAACTCCAAAGCTAGTGAAAACAATGACTAAGGCTAAACAAATTAAATTAAATAAATGGAGATATTTTGATCAAGGGAAGTAACAAAAGTACTAATAATAGAACATTGCTGGTTGGATTAAAGTGAAATTGTACGCTGACATTTATTATTAGTTATGAAGAGAGAGTATGTGAGTGAATAACCCTACTTCTATACATAAGACAAAGAATCGATACTGCAGGATATAGCAAAAACAACTCCAAAGTTAATTGAATAAGGCTAAAATAATATATAAATGGAGAAAATTGGATCAAGGGAAGTAATATTGCTATATCCTGCAGTATCGATTCTTTGTCTTATGTATAGAAGTAGGGTTATTCACTCACATACTCTCTCTTCATAACTAATAATAAATGTCAGCGTACAATTTCACTTTAATCCAACCAGCAATGTTCTATTATTAGTACTTTTGTTACTTCCCTTGATCAAAATATCTCCATTTATTTAATTTAATTTGTTTAGCCTTAGTCATTGTTTTCACTAGCTTTGGAGTTGCTTTATACTTTATCCTGCAGTATCGATTTTAGGTTTAAGCTTTTGAGGTAGGGCTTGTGTTATCTTTTTCACATTTTTACTCTCTCTTCATAACTAAATGTCAGGGTACAGTTCTTCCCTCATCCAACCAGATATGTTCTTTTATTAGTATCACATTTGGCTCCAGAGTGTCTATTCAAAGAAAACAGTTTCTGCAACACTGCCAAACGATAAGTTGTTTCTCAAAGAGTTTTGTTTAAACTGCCGTGTATTTTAGTGTTTTTTGTTTTGTATTTGTTATTTTCGTGTTTGTGTACTCCTGATGAAGGCATTAGCCGAAAGCGCTTGAGTTTTTGTAAACTATAGCACTGTATAAATGTTTTTTTCCCCATCTATTAATTTATTCCAACATTTTCGTATCCCCTCGGGGATCCAGTGCTTTTTGAAAGGTATTTTGTAGATGTATGTATTTTCTCACCCTTATATATATATATATATATACATATTTTATAAAAATGTATTGATCACTCACTGGTCATTGTAAATGTTTATTTGATGTAAACATGTTTTCTTACAGCCACTGGAAGCAATTTGTTTTATTTGAACTAGAGCGTTTTCAACTTGTACCTGCATTTATTGTTAAAAGGCAGCACTTTAGTTAGATTAAAGGTAGCTTGTTTTCCTTGCAGGTATTTAATGGATTTTTTATGGGCCTTATTGATGGTTTAAGAAAGTTATTTCTTTTCATGAAAAGATTGCGCTTTTGCCAAAATCATGTTTATTCCAGCTGTGGATTTTATTACTCTATTCAATTCAAATTTGTAATTGAATAATATGTGTTTTCTTTTGAGCGAAAGATTAAGAAGGACAAATATAACAATCCTTTGCGAATTGCTTATTTATGTTGTTATGTGAATAATTTGTTAATGTTTTTTTCACTGTTTGGAATATCAAGCATTGAGGATTGTAGGGAGATACGTGATTCAGAGTAAGTTGTTCATATATATGTACAAGGTTTGACATCGCTTTTAACAGTCTTTCAGTTGTATCGCGACGGTGTCTACTTAAAGCAGTGAGCGCTATGCTTAACTTTATAGTCCTGCCCCATAACCCACTCAATCGCATTATACTAACACCGGGACAACCAGTCCTAGCACAACGCTTTAAATGCACAGTTCCCAGATTCCTTTGGACCCTTCGATTGTAACGAAAGCTCTTTGAACTTATTTGAATCACTCTCGATGTCTTCATGGGTAGAACCAGTAATAAACTAAAGCAGACAAAGTGTCTTGCTCATGGAAACAACGCATATGGCATTGGCGGGGATCGAACTCACGGCTTTTCGATCATGGGTCCAACGCTCTACCACTAGACCACAGCGCTTCATATGATTAGATGATACATTAGTTATCAGGATTTCCCCCAGACCTATATCGGATGTCGCATGCGACATGCTTTAATGCCCGGCGGCGAATTTCCGACATCCTTTGATCTCCGCGACATCCCTTTAAATCCCAAAGCAATATTATGCCACTTCAAACAATTGCAGTCCTGCGCGTGCCTGAATCTGATTGACACGTTTATTGTCGCTCCAACTAAATAAGCTATCAGCCAATCATGTTCGCGACAGCAGACTGTTGATTACCACCTGTGACCTGACCCGTGACCTGTGTATAGACTTTTTAGTGTTGAGTGGCATATGTTTAATAATTAGGACACGGTGCTTTATTGATGTGGGACATTGTGTTGAGTTGAGTAGAACAATTGCCGAAAATGAATGTTTATGATCGAGAAACAAACATGACTGTTTCATTCTGCAAGAATTTATATGCAATGTCTGTTCCATTAAAACATACAAGGGGGCAGCGGACGGCAAATTAGAGAAAATACTTGTCCCAAAAATCGCACCTAATTCCGGAATATCGCATCTACAGGTGGGTGGGTAAATCTCACACAAAAACAATTGAGTTGTGGGAAATGGGGTTATCTGAAATAAATCGATCAAGATGGGGTCTCAAACATTTTTAATCAAGATGGGGTGCTTTTCAAGTGAACAAAACACATTTGTTTCTCGAATACTCGTTGATAAGCAAGGCAAGCAGATTTGCTTCTAAAAATAGAATGAATTCAAGAACGACAACTCCTACGAAATTTCGTACTTCGTCCTCAATTAGATTCGTACTATTGTACATTGTACTCATTTTGATTCATACTATCGGTTATTTTTCAGAGGGGAAGTTATTAGACATCCGTGCAGCCGTCGTTGCACGGCCGTTTTTGAAAAATCGCGCCCAATATTTGACGGAGTGGGTGGGGTAAAAAAAAAGTTTTTTTTTTTTTTTTTTTTTTTTAAATTCTTACTTTCTCAATATTGTTATGTTTTTTAAAGTACGAAAATATAACAACAACCTTTAAAGTGACACTGTCTGTAAGTATTAAAGCAGATTATTGAGCAAAACCAAACAACAGCGAAACGAACAGTGAAAACATGAGGATAGACTCAAATATGACCAGCTGTTTGTGGCAAGCACAAAGTGTTTGAAAAAATAAACAAATAGTGAATTTGACTATTTATTTAGAAGTTTTGTTGTGAATCAGTTCTGTTTTTGTTGTATTAAAGTAACACTAAATGTCAATTAACATGGCTCTCCGTTGATATACACCACCCCTAATATAAAAAAAAACGAACCTTTTGGGAGGGGTATACACCCTCTCCCAAACGTACACCCCTCGCAAACCCTCCCCCACGCGCTCCATGTACTTTCACAAAATAACATGCCTTCTCAAATTCCTGGGGGAAACCCTGGTTATAGCTAATACGGACCATTGAACACTGAGTGTTGAACTAATATTAAGTCATTTATCATCGGTGTTATTTTAACAAATTTGCATTCTGAATTACAGGACAAATTCCTTTTGAAATTTGGAAATAATTGGTCTCACAGATTTGTAGCAAAAAAATAAACACCTGAATATGTCGCTGTTTTTAATTAACCTGTTACAAATAGAACAATAACTGTTTTTGAATAGGGCATTGATTTTATCTTGACTGAAATATTGAACTGTAGTATTCCGTATTTGTAATTTGATAGGGCCTTTTTAAAAATAGAGTGATTGGAAGAATAGCATATTGCCTTATTGACTTGTGGAATGATCTTGCATTCCTGATTAAAGTCCAATTGCCTGTGTAAATATGTGTCATGTTTGTAGACAATCATCACACTGGAGAGGTCAGGTATGTATCCACAATGGCATCTGCCCATGCCAGTGCTTCATCTAAGAATGTGTGACTGCTCAAGTTAAGTTGGCCCATGTCAGCGCTTCAGCTAGGAATGTCTGACTGCACAAGGCAAGTTGGCCCATGTCATTGCTTCAGCTGGGATTTCACAAGGCAAGTTGACCCGTGTCATTGCTTCAGCTAGGATTGCTCAACGCAAGTTGGCCCATGTCAGTGCTTCAGCTAGGAATGTCTGACTGCACAAGGCAAGTTGGCCCATGTCAATGCTTCAGCTAGGAATGTCTGCTGCACAAGGCCAGTTAACCAATGTCATTGCTTCAGCTAGGAATGTCTGACTGTACAAGGCCAGTTGGCCCATGTCATTGCTTCATCTAGGAATGTCTTACTGCACAAGCCAAGTTGGTCTCTGTCATTGTCTTCAGCTAGGAATGTCTGATTGCTCCAGGCAAGTTGGCCCATGTCAGTGCTTCAGCTAGGAATGTCTGACTGCACAAGGCAAGTTGGCCCATGTCATTGCTTCAGCTAGGAATGTCTGACTGCACAAGGCAAGTTGGCCGATGTCAATGCTTCAGCTAGGAATGTCTGACTGCACAAGGCAAGTTGGCCCATGTCAGTTCTTTAGCTAGGAATGTGACTGCACAAGGCATGTTGGCCCATGTCATTGCTTCAGCTAGGAATGTCTGACTGCACAATCAGTTGGCCCATGTCAGTGCCATTAGAGATTGCTCTTGCAAGATTGCCCCATGAGAGATTACCAATGAGAGAGTGTCAATGAGAGAATGCCCATGAGTGAATGCCCATGAGTGAATGCCCATTAGAGATTACCCATGAAAGGTTGTCAATGAGAGAATGCCCATGAGAGATTGTCAATGAGAGATTGTCCATGAGAGATTGTCTTTGATAGATTGTCCATGAGATATCTATTGTCAATGAGAGATTGCCAAAAAGGCCTAAAAAAAAGGTTTGTTTCCTGTTGCCCGACTGACCGTGACTTTTACCCCCCGACCATACTGTTTTTATAACGGTAATTTCTTTTTTTTATAGCAGTAAAAAATTCTCGACCATGATGACGCAAATGAATTATTATACCAGTCCCGTCGCTTAGCAATGACTTGTTTGCGTTTTCGATTTTGAATGCATACCTCTTTTTGGCATTGAAAAGTGTCGATTTGAAGTTCGCTTTTCTCAAGCATATGAAGTCAAAAACATACATAAATCTCAAGATAAATGCAGGGCACGAAAATTCCACTCGTCCGCTCGTATTGACGAGTGAAATTCGAATCCGGACGAGTGAAACCTATGAATCGGTCGTCCGAGAGGACGAGTAACATTTCAGTAGAAAAAAACAACAAAGAAAATAGTTCTTACATAGTTTAGTTTATTAAGCGATTAAATGCAGCAAATAGTTCCAACTCTGTTTATTCATCGATAAAATGCAATTTAAGTCAACCGGATGTTGGGAAATGGATGCATTTCCGTTTTCGGACATTCTAATTGAATTGAATGTTGTTTAACGGCTCATCAACGCAGTATATGTTATTTAGAGCCACCCCAGCGAGAGGGGAAGGATACATAGGAATCCGGGAACCGTGCCCTACTCTTATTATCGAATAGATTCCTATGGTTCTTTAACGTGCTTGGAGGATAGACCGATACATGGGACCGCCCAGTTTACGTCCCCATCCGACGGACGAGGCTAAGAGAACGTGTCTTGCCCAAGAACACAAAGACGAAATGCAGTGGCACCACGGAGGATTGAACCCGGAGCCTCCGAGTTCAGTATATGAACAATAAGGGGTTGGTAAGATGTCAACTAACTTTGCTGACCAGACTAAATTATACAATACTGACCAGACTAGATTATACAATACTGACCAGACTAGATTATATATGTCCCCATCCGACGGATGAGGCTAAGGGAAAGTGTCTTGCCCAAGAACACACCGACGAAATTCAGTGGCACCACGGAGGATTGAAACCGGGGCCTCCGGCTACAAATCCGTCCGTCGGATGGGGACGTAAACCGGGCGGTCCAGTGTATCGGTCTATCCTCCGAGCACGTTAAAGAACCATAGGAATCTATTCGATAATAAGAGTAGGGCAGGTTCTCGGTTTCCTATGTATCCTTCCCCTCTCTCTGGGGCGGCTCTAAATAACCTATACTGTGTTGATGAGCCATTAAACAACATCCAATTCTAATACAAATCCGCCGCGCTACCGACTGCGCCACACCAGCCCTCTAAAATGCGGCTCCCGTTGTTCTAATTTCACGGAGCGCGAATGTTACGGAATTTGATGTTATACAAAAAAATAACACTTTCACAGGGGAAATCTTATAATAAAGATAGGCCAACTTTGGAAAATTAGGCCAAATAATAGGTGTGGTTCTGGTTTCCCGACCGACCCTGTTTTTAGGGGCCGACCCTAAACATTTTATGACCCTTCAAACAAACAAAAAAAAAGTTTTTTCTATCGGTTCTGTATCTGATGATATCAACAAATATATAGTTAACTTTATTTATTTTGTATAGAAGTACTGAATTGAATTGAATTGGGGTTTTAAGGTGCACCAACACATGAAAAGGTTATATGGCGCCTAAAAGGCATGATGCCAGGCTCATCTTCCATGTACATCAAAATATGGAAAATGGGCCTAGAACCTTCTCACCCTGAACTGCAGAGTTGCTGCAAATTCTATTGTAGAAACTCCATTTACGCTGGAGCCACGTTATTGTTTTTCTGCCACTGCTCTTTTGATGTGAGCGAGATAGCACCTGAAACAATGCAGGGATCATGATGAAGACCTTTAATGAACATGAACAAAAAATGATAAAATGAACATGAATTTGTGGGGATTCTACCCCTCTGCCTACCCCTCCAAAGGGATCTGCAGTGGTCGTATTCTTTGCCCCGTGACCAAACGGGGCCCCCGGCAACCACACGGGGCGTATAGAAGTATAGTGTAAAAAAAAAGACAAAATATAAAATAAGATATTTTAGAAAATATTTCCCTACCTACCCTATTATTTTTCTTAGCATGTAATAGAAACCAAGCATGTTATTTTATTTGGCCTTATAATCCAACAGAAAGTATTGTAAAATGGCTAAATTCTGGGAAAGGGATGATACAGGGTATTTTTTTTGGCTGTTTTTATAGCCGAAATTCGGTCATATTCCCAATGCCAAAACATATCTTTTTTTTTTTTTTTTTTTTTTTTTTTAAGTGTTGCAATCCAATGATTGGGGTTCAAATGCTTCTGTTTATCTTGGTGTACAAAAAAACAGTATTAAAGATATAATTATAAAAGGAATGCTTTACTTTATATTTTTCCGAATTTTATTAAAAATCGCGCTAAAATTCCCAATTTTATGAAAAATCGCGCTAAAATTCCCAATTCCAGGGGAACGGGTCATGTTCCCAAAATCATGAAAAAAAGCCCTGAGATATACAAAAGGACAAGTGTGCACATGCCCCACGGGCAAATATGGTCCAAGGAGGCGACAGTCCGACTCTACCTCTGCTAGTGATTCAGACAAGATCAACATGCAGTGTAAGCCAAAGTAACTACCTGGCAATGGTCAGACTAGTGAACTATAAATTATGAATATATAGTCATCTATGATACTGTAAGTTTCATAATTATAAAGAAAACAACACATTATGATGTTTCCCTTTGTTTTATTTATATAATAGTGTTAAGTGATGGTATCGGACTACTTTTTTTTGGCGTACAAACGTTTACAATCAGAGCAGGACGAGTAAACATCCTAAAAGGACGAGTAACATGCCAATGCCACTCGAGTATACAGTAAAATATATTTTGTCCCCTGAAATGTTTTAATTTACTTGTGGCGAAGAAATGAATTCAAAATCGATCGAGTACCTGTTACTGCAGCTCTCTATGTGTACCAAAGAAACACAACACAAACAATAGCCTTGTTTTATGCACCAGTCAACTTAAAATCTTTAATTCTAGTGTTATATATGTAATTTGAAATTGCCCATGAGAGATTGTCAATGATAGATTGTCCATGAAATATTGTCAATGAGAGATTTCCGATGAGAGATTGTCAATGAGAGACTGTCAAAGAGAGGTTTGTTCATGAGAGATTATCGATGATAGATTGTCAATGAGAGGTTGTCAGTGAGAGATTGCTCATGAGAGAGTGTCAGTGAGAGATTGTGCATGAGAGATTGTCCATGAGACATTGCCCATGAGAGATTGGCAATGAGATATTGGCAATGAGATATTTCTCATGCAAGTTTGTCCACGAGAGATTGTTCATGAAAGGTTGTCAGTGAGACATGAGAGATTGGGAGATCGTCTGTATTACATTTGTCCATGGGAGTTTGTCCATATAGAGTTTGTCCATGTGTGAATAAAGCTTTTTATTATATAACCTATAAATAGACACGTTTTCATTGGCTAAAAAGTAATTTTTTAGAAAAAATATCTAGCGATATTGACCTGTTTTTTTGATATTGACCTGTTTTTTTGATATTGACCTGTTTTATATAATTGTTTTTTTGATATTGACCTGTTTTATATAATTGTAAATTGAGGGTTGTATAATAAAACAGTTATGGACTTTTCAGCTGTTATACATGATGTTGATATGTACCAAAAAATCATTATTGACCTCGGCTATCGCCTCGGTCAATAATGATTTTTTTGGTGCATATCACATCATGTATAACAGCTGAAAAGTCCATAATTGTATAATATATTCAGTATACCAAACTTGTGAATCAGGTAGCATAGTAAGAAGGCTCCAACTCTATTTGGAGAATTGTTATTCAACATGCAGATGTTTGCATTAGAAGAAAGGTCTCTCTGTTATGTGGGACACATGCCATTTACCAATTCAGGTGCTTTGTCAATGACGCTAATAGTTGTGTCTACAAATACAAATCAATTTCGAATCAATTATATAAAGTAGACCCCCTCTTTATAATCGATTGAGTTTCCTTACAATTGAAACCCAAATTTATTATCCTATGCATTTATCATGAATACACACGCTTGTAAGCTGAAGATAATTGTACCATTATAACGTCAAATCAAAACCGTATTAGGGTCGCATATTTAAAATTGGTTTTGCAAAATTGTAAGTGCCTTCTATTAAATTGCAAGAACCTCGATTATCTAACACTTGCTTAAGAGTGAATTTTCTTGCGCTGAGAGATATCTCTGTTGAAATGAAATCTGTACGATTTTATTTATAAAGGGAGAAATATTGACCTGTTTCAATAATCTTATCAATAATCAGCCGATAAAATCAGATTGATCCAAACATCCTCATGTGCTGATGTACAATATATTTTGTAAATGATTTATGTCAAATCTATAATCTGTCATCGCTGATTAATAGGTGATATACCTGCGGTGATAAGATACACTACCACTGGGTTATAATTTTACCAATGCAAACGATCAAATTATTAGATTTTTGAAAGATAAGACATTGGTTAGTATTAAATTAAATATGGATATAACTGAATGTAAGTACTAGTAATTCATTTTCTTATTTTTGTGTCTAGGTGATGATCAATTGAATTCATTACATGGTCCTGCCTTAATTCCATTAAGTGATGCGAAAGCTTATATTAGCAGGATTTTAAAACGAATATTTTGATAATAAAACATGTTTAAAAATATTTTTTTTACTGGAAAAAATGCGATAACCTGTTTAAAATTACCTACATGTATTAACTGTTAATAATTAATTTTACAATATGCAAACTTTTTAAGCCGAAATTCAGGTTTTGTTTAATACTCCAGCCAACCCGTTTTCGCTTCTTGGAGAAGGGTTGGATGGGGTATGAAAGTTAATACTCGGACCACGTAATGTGAATTGTTGTTTATGGCTCGTCAACACAATATCTAGGGTTATTTAAAGTCTGCCTAAAGAGAGGGGAAGGAGACATATGAATCCTCGAACTGTGACTTGCTCTTACTATTGAATAGATTCCCATGGTTCTTTAAAGATGAATGGCCACCATTTGTGTAGTATTATCAATTAACACATTTAACTCTTAAACATCTGTGAACATTTCTTGATAGTCCCGGAGAGACACATATATTTGAAACCGCAACTAAGTTGTACATAAAAATAAGTATTATTGGCATGACGTAGATACTACTTTTACCATTGCGTGACTGCACGGGGAAATGTGGTAAATCTGAATTGTATAGCTGTTCTAACTATTGCCAGATAATTGATAAATACATTTACCTGTGGATTAATTTACCTGTTCAAAGTTTTCTACATAATCAAACAAAATCTTATTTTCGCTTGTCACAGATATTGCAATGTGTGAATGGTAAATATCTATTGTTGTGTATTGATTTCGATTTAAATAAACATAAACATGTTCATGAAACAAAAGATGGCCGGAGAACTTTAACATGGTCAGAGGTTTATGAGACTCCACCAGGTTTATGTCCCCATTAGCTAATAATTGTGGAACTAGAATTGTACGGTGTGAAGGAAGGAGCCTTATGGGTGTCTTTGAACGTTAACGCAGATGATACATACGTACATACTTTTTGTCAGGTATAAGTGTATAATAGTACCGTCAAACTTGCATTCAGTCACCATGTGTTAATTGAAACACCCCATCCAGTAAAAAGTTTATTTTTTTAGCTATGGTTGACATACTGCGCTTGCTCACTTCCTGTTCTATAAATAAACCATTTTGCTCTGAAGGTCAACAACTTTATGCATCAGGGCATTGTACATGGGGCACAATGTAATAGTTCACTTAAATTTTTGCGATATTGTATTTAAACTATTTTAATTTGCAGAGTTTTATTCTATTGATTTGATTATGTGCGTCGTAAAACTCAATTCAATTCAATTCAGTTAGTTATAAGACTTCAAAAAAGTTATTGACCGTTACATTTTACGCTTTGATAAACATTTTTTACCTGTTTCTCTTTTTTCTATTCATACCTACATATTTTGTTTATCATTATTCTGTATCGGGTTCAAGATTGCCATTAGTTCCAGCACAAAATTAACTGTCCCGTTATTAATATTCAATCTAGAAAGTATTTAATATTGACCTAATAACGCTTAAGTACCTGCCAAAATTCCGGTCATTAGCATTTTAGCAATCTGCAGGGGATTGATCCTATTTAAATCTTTAGAATATTATTTGTTCATTTTTTATCCTACACTTATTAATAAAGAGTATATTGCAATTCTGAAAACAATTTCTGACTTGATCGGAGTAGAAATTCAATAAATTTCCGCTATCAATTTTATGTTGTATTTACTGCATAATGTCTGAACAAATATTTTTTGCCAATCTTTGAATTACATTGTTAGCTGACAGTGTACCAATATTTATTGCTAAATGCTTAAAGTATAATGCGGTTATTCAAAAGTTTGGTGGAAATTAAAAGTGTTATTGATAGACATTTCAAGTAGATAAAACTGGATATAAACATGTTCAGGTATGTCTTGAAAAACATTTTATTTGTTTTAAACCCAGCCTTATTTACATTGTGTGATGAATGTGTAATAAAATCAATAACTGGATGTTTAAATGTGTCTGTAAGGTGTAATGTAAAGGTTTATAGTCCCCTACCTGTTTATGGCGCAGTATAATGTGAAGCATGTGTGTGTGTATGATGGTGGGATATTAAGAACATTTTACAAAGTGTTTTATCAAAATTAATGTGAAACAATGAATTGTCATACCTGTCTTGAAGGTTTATATCTCTATAACATTTTAAAGACGAATACTATTTCTTATCTACATCAAAAGAGTTGTATATATTGATTATAGTAACCCATGTTGTTTTCAAAATGAAAGTCACCTGTTTTCATGGGTGGGGAGTGTAAGGGACCAGGGGGTCGTCTTATAAAGCGTTTTTTTTGAATTATTTTAAAATAGTATGTACATCTCTGTATTAACATTTTATAAAATACCACTAAAACGCCAGCTATACTGAAAACACGAGTCCAGGATTTGATCACCAACTATGGTGTCATCTGTAGATATATACTGAAAGGAAAAAGAAACGAAAGAAACGCGACACGGGAATTTCCGCTATATATTGTATGTACATATGCTACTGTTAATCGAATGGTACATGGCTACGTAAGATCTTTCCTTTCGGATAAAAAACTAAAACAACACGTAACACAACAAATAGTATTCCTGCAAAGTTTCATTATTGACAGAGTACGCGTTTGGCTCAAGCATGTGAGCAAACTTAGGTTGCACAATAATTTTGCAGACTCTTTACGTTAAATACAGTACTGATCTGGCTCAATTTTCCACTTCAACATTTATGAATTTCTTGTTACAAAACATCTTGGGATTTCCTTGGAATATATATGGAATTAAGTGTGCAGTATATACAATATATAGCGGAAATTCCCGTGTCGCGTTTCTTTTTCCTTTCAGTATATATAGTGTTTTACATCCCGTTAACCCATCGTAGTAGGTTAAATAAGGACAGCAACCTCAGAGGGAAATGAAATAGAGGAACAAGCTGAAAGATTTATTATGTATTAGTCACTTTTAATTAATTACACAATATTATTTTTTCCACATTTTACGTTATTCATATTATGTTAAATATAAAGTGACAATGGTGTGTTTCAGCACAGCCAGGTTTGCCTTTTTGTTTCATGCTAAACATGGCTCGCACATTGTCCATTGTGATGCAGTTATCGTCGAGAATAAGTATGGTTGGGAGTCTACTTTAAACCAAATCTTGATAATAAATTTGTGTCATTTCAGCTTGACCAATATCCGACACGGGAAAACGGAGAAGGGATGTATTACGGGTCACAACTACATTTGAGCCCTGAAAGGGGCTCCATGAACTCACTTAAGGGACCACAAGATTCCATGCTCTCCCTGTTCCCTGACGATGACAGTGGTTTTAAGTAAGTTTGTTTTTATGCTCAGCCATGAAAGACTAATTTAAAAAAGTTTAAAGGACATTTTTATGCTCCCCGAAATTTCGCCGCTTTGTCCGTCCGTCCGTCCGTCCGTCTGTCAAACTTTTGTCTGGAGCATATTTTGAAAACTACTGATGAGACTACAATGACACTTCACACAATGATCGAGGGCAATATTAGGAAGTGCAGAGTGCAAGAACCGTAACTCTGTCATCATTCAAATTAAGAGTTGTTGCCTTTTGAAATTTTATACTTAGAATTTTTGTCGGGAGCATATCTTCAGAACTACTGATGGGACTGCAATGAAACTACAAACGAAGATAGAGGGCAATGAGAGAAAGTGCAAAGTGCAAGAACTGTAACTCTGTCATCATTCAACTTAGAGTTATAGCTCTGTAATTTTATACTTAGAATTTTTGTCTGGAGCATATCTTCAAAACTACTGATGGGACTGCAATGAATCTTCACATAATGATGGAGGGCAATGAGAGGAAGTGCAGAGTGCAAGAACAATAATAGAGGGCAATGAGAGAAAGTACAGAGTGCAAGAACCGTAACTCTATCATCAATTAAATTAGAGTTATTGCCCATTGTAATTAATACTTAGATTTTTTATCCAGAGCATAAACTACTAATGGAACTGCAAATTGAAAACTGCTGGGTGATACAAGGCCATATGATAAGTTGAGGATACATTTCTGGGAGCATCCATCGTTTCTACCGATTTTCTTGTTAAAAAGCTCTTATGGAAAACTTCCTAGTCCATTCTTTTGTGCCTTGGACCTTATGTTTTATACTACAGATCAGGCAATTAATATGTACGTCTTTGTTCATGACATTTTCAGCTCTACAATGAAGTCAAGAAGTCGCTCTGGACTGTTTCTCTCTGACGACTACAACAATATATCCCCCAGGATGAATCGATCACGTTCCATGTCACGTGTAAACCTTCACAACTCTCAAGATTTACCAGACTGCAGCTTTACCTCTAGTCCCAGATTCCGACCTTTTGAACTCTCCATCAGACACGTGAAGGACAATCTGGATGACAGTGAGAACAGACGAGTTGTCCTTGTACATAAACTCAAGGAAGCTCAGGAAACCCTAGAAGTGAGTGTTTTAATACATGTGGAATCTGTCATCAAAACAAACATCAGTGAATAGAATTGTAATGTTAATGGCAAGTAATTTAACATTTATTTATAAGAGAACGTCATTAATCCACACTGATATCTGCATCAATAACTTGTGAAAGAAATTGCACCTTTAAGCTAACCGGTACACAGGTTGCAGTTAAAAATTTGAAATGCCTGTATTTCAATAATCACTGTAAAACAAGATAAATGTTTCTCCCATTTCTGCTCATGTGAGATAGGCATTTTCCTCATGCAAGATAACTCTTTCTTGCATACCGGAGAAGGAAATCCATCATTTTACCGGGGCTAGATATTTCCATCTCACCCTAGGGTCGAGATAAAATTCACGCGCAACAATAATGACGTCATTGTGTTAAAAACATTAAAATGTTAGTTATTGGTGACGTCGATGCACAAAATGTCATTGATATGCAAGAAAAATAATCCACCATGAGTTTATCCAGAGCCTCGTCCCTGGTTACAATTCTGACCCTTGGGTGAGATTTACCTATCTCACATGGCTACTCATGATGGATACTTATAATCTTACATGACATGTGACTTCCGACGTCATGACGTTACGTCGACGTTGCCTTATTCTGGCGTTAAATCAGCAAAGTCATTGATTTTATGCCGGTAATAAACACATAATGGGAGAAAAATAATCCATCAAGAGTGATCCATGTGAGATAGGGAAATCTCACCCTCGGGATCAGAATTGCAACCAGGCACTCGGCAGAGCCTCGTCCCTGGTTGCAATTCTAACCCCTCAGGTGAGATTTCTCTATCTCACATGGATACTCATGATGGATTTTTACACTCTTTTATTTTTTTTGCGGTACATAATACTATGTTGATATTTCACCCTCAGCTTATTTTTAGCAAAATTTCGGCGCCATTAATGATTAAACAGACTATTCCATATTTAGTTTTACTCAGTTAAAATGTGAGAAAAATAATCTTGTCATGATTCAATCCATGTGGGATAAGGAATTCTTGCATACCGGACAAGGAAATCTGTCATTTTTCTGGGGCTAGATATTTCCATCTCATGCTAGGGTCGAGATAAAATTCACGCGCAACAATAATGACGTCAATAACTTGAACAGATGCATGATGTCATTGTGTTAAACAAATTGAAAGCGTTAGTTATTGGCGACGTCAGCGCACAAAATGTCAATGATATGCAAGAAAAAAATCCATCATGAGTTTATCCATGCTCGAGATCAGAATTGCAACTCAGAACTCGGCAGAGCCTCGTCCCTGGCTACAATTCTGACCCTCGGGTGAGATATACCTATCTTACATGGATACCTATGATGGATTCTTATAATCTCACCCGAGGGTCAGAACTTCAGCCAGAGATGAGGCTGAGCCTAAAGTAGTGTCTGGTTGAAATTCTGACCCCATCAGGGGCGAATCTGGTTGTAATTCTGACCCCACCAGGGACGAATCTGGTTGTAATTCTGACCCCACCAGGGATGAAGCTCTGATTGAAACTCTTTTTCCAAATTTTTGGGAAGGGGCATTTTTAGCCTGATTTAGGGCAACTTTTGGGCATTTTGGAAAGAATTTTTTTGATTAGGAATTTTGCATTGTTTTAAAGCAATTTGCATTGGGAATAGGGCCTATATACCTTGAAAAAGCTATGTGATCCAAAAACTGGGTAAACATTTCATCGATGCTCATAATGGATTCTTATAATCATTTGACTTATTTTTTTGGGTAAAAATAGGTGTTACGTTCATTTATACACTACTGCAATGTAAGGCAGGATTCCATTTCCTGTATAAACATTGTAATTATCCATTTCCAGCTACAAAATGACAGACTTAACAGAATAGAGGGCACCGCCAAAACTAACACGGTACTCGTGGATGACCTGAAATATAAAGAAAAGGTAAATTACAGGATTATATTAATTGCTTCCATAATTCATTGTCATGTAAAGTTGTATTGGGACACCTGCGTTTTCTCTGTATTAATATAGATAATCAGCAAGTTTTCAAGCATTGTGATTAATTATGTAATTTATTGATATATGTAAAACGTGATCATGTAATGTGATTTTACCGATGAAAGCAGTGGAATTTATGGATATGTAAATGATGAACATGTGATGTGATTCAAGTCGCATATTGGTGTATTTTTTTAATCTTTAACTGGGATGATACAGACTTTGTGTAAAGAATTAGTGTATAATATTATCGTCAGATTTTGCATCAAATCATCCAATCTTCCCAAGCATTAATTGAAACTAACCCTTAGGTAAAAGGTTATGCAAACTTTTTATCTTTCTTTTAACATAAATAATACCTGTGCTATAAATAAACCATTTGGCCCAGCACACTACCTGCGTAATGCTTAGCGCAACGTTCATGGATACAGTGTAATAGTACCTCAGTTTAGTACCTTAGATATAGCATTCGAAACGACTCCATCCACACTTTTTTAAGACGTCACACAATGCTTGCATGAACAAATACTACACGTCAATGCATAAAACTCATCAAAGAGAAGGATATCGTGCTGATCTAGTAATTTTTTTGTAGCGACTACCTTTTCTGACATGTTCTACTGTAATGTTTTCCTCCTGAAATATCTCGCTCTCTTCTGAAATCTTGTTCCTTATTTGTCGTTCCTTATTTGCCAAAGCGTACCTCCCTCGCACACCCACCCCAAATTTAATTTCCCCTATCCCTTAAATAATTTCTGTGTAAGGCCCTGCACAGCTTACAAATTCCTTACTGTATCACACAACCTGTGATACATTCTTGAAGTGAATTGTGTGAGGGTGGAGTGGAGATGGGGGTGGGAGAGGGATGGGTGGAGGGATACTTATATATTTCCTTACACTGTCAATGATGGCTAATCATTTGAGATTTGTGCCCCAGGAATACAGGAGCAAGATATCTCAGTTGGAGGACAGCGAGGAGACAAAGGGTCTGCTGAGACAAGAAAACATGAGATTGCGAGATGAAATGCAAAACAGGTACATAGTATTCTTCCCTACCAAAAAATAGAGATCATGAAACTTTCATTACTGATAATAGCAGTATTTTGTGTCGCCCGATTAGCATGGCAGACACTTAGGGATCACTGTCCGTTGTCGTCGTCCGTCTGTCACACTTTAACCTGCAACCTAACCTTGGACATAACTTGAAAAGTATTTTCATCTGTCTTCATAAAACTTCCCACATCATCATCTTACCACAAGGAATGTCGTTACGCATGTCCAATAACTCCGACTTCCATTTTGGCAGAGTTATGCCCCTTTTCATAAGACAACCTGCAACCTAACCAAGGTAGTAAAACTAATACTGTGTCGCTGAATTATTTAAAAAGACTGAAACTTATTTTTAGAATTTTTAACACATTCATGCATGTACAAATATTAGAGTAAAATGTTATTGTATGGTATAGTCTGTTTATTTACGGCAGAAATTGCTAACAGTAATTATTTACATGCATTTGTGGTTTATTTAATACATATATAGAATATTGTTATAAAAATTGTTATCTCTGCCATTTTTAAATGATTTATATACCTGATATGAAAATATAACAATTATTTCATTACTTTTTCACAGCCGTTTTAACAGGTATACAAAGTTGCTAGTCTAGTATAAAAAAATAATGCTAATCTGTTATAGATGACATTGGTATAACATACTGGAACAATAACAAAGAATAATCAACAAATGTTCCTGATTGTTTTAGAAGACGTGTCATTTCTATTTCTTGCATACCTGATAAGGATATCCGCGTTTACACATGTGCTGGAACATCTGTTCTTGCATACCGGACAAGGATATCTGTCATTTTACCGGGGCTAGATATTTCCATCTCACCCTAGGGTCGAGATAAAGTTCACGCGCGCCAACATCCGGTATGCAGGAAAACATGCAAAACGTTAGTAGCTGGCGGCATCTACGCACAACATGTCTGAGATATGCAAGAAAAAGAATCTTATCATGGGTATTCGGTTCAGAGAGGGAATTCCAACCCTCGGTGTAAATGTTTTAATCGGAACCTCGGCAGAGAGGGAATTCCAACCCTCGGTATAAATGTTTTAATCGGAACCTCGGCAGAGCCTCGGTTCCGATAAAAACTCATACCTCGGGTTGGAATTTCCTATCTTCACCGGATACCCATGAAAGATTCTTATAGTCTTACACATGGGGGCCTATAATAATGATGTTGGTAACATCAACAGTTGCGTGATGTCTGTGTAAAAAATATACAAAATGCTGATTGTAGGCAACATCAATGCACAAAATGTTAATGCTATGCAAGAAAAAGGTTCAATCGTGGGTATCCAGTTTAGACAGGGGAACATCGAAGCCTTGGTATAACCGTTTTAATTGTTTACGACGGCAGAGCCTGAGTCCAGATAAAAGTAGTTATACCTCGTGTTGGAATTCCCAATCTTCACTAGTTGGTTACCCATGAAAGATTCTTATAGTCTCTGCTATGCAGTGTATTAGCCAGCCAACCGTGCAGCCGTCATTTGCACGGCCGTTTTTGAAAAATCGCGTCCAATATTTGAGGGAGTGGGTGGGGTAAAAACATTTAATTTTTTTTGCTCAACAACACTTCCAAACTCTTACTTTCTCAATATTGTTATGTTTTGTATACATTTATAGAAGAAATATGACCTAAAATGTATTTTTTTCCACCTTTATCTGTAAAAATAAATTACCCCAGAGACACCCACTTGTCGCGAATTGGCGCGTACCGCGTGTTAGCAACTTATTTTGCACACCCTGTTTGCATATTTGCACACCCAGTTCTTGAATTTCTGCCTAATACACTGCTGCTATGGTGAAGTGTTGTGTGATTGTTAAAAACATAAACAATGGTTAATTTAAGAGCAGTACATACTGTGAAATATAGAGATAATTCCATGTATTTTGAAATATCCTGTACATGTAAAGGTGATGGTCAGTTTAATATATGTTAGGAATTGCAGTGTAATAATATAATTTATCAACCTCTACCTGCTTCTTTCAAAATATGTAGATACTGCGTGCATGGCTGGCCTAAACTGCATCTGAGGTCTGTTCAGTTGATAAGTTCAAGGGATTCTTTGTATTTGTGATGAGGGCATGGTGGTTCATTGATAGTGTATGGGTCTCAGTAACCTAAAAGTTGTGAGTTTGTGATGCAGCAGTGAAATATTGCATTTATTGACCTTGAACAAGTAACTTAACTAACAATGCCTTACCTGTCAGATGGGCACAGTTACTGGGGTTAAACATGTAAAAGAATCGAAAAAGTCTGTTGCAAAGTAAAAGTAGGTTTGCTGCCTGGCCCTGATCTGGAGGATCCCATATCCTCTCTCTCCATCTAGCAGCTCCAAATAACCTCAGTGATGTGTTAATGAACTATTGGACAACAACTACCAAGGGATGTAAGACACATTTAGAGGAAAGTTTCTGAACCAAAATGTCATACGTTGCAGTCAAAAGGTGTATGCCAGGCTTTAGTTGCTCATGCCTTATATGTTACCAATAATTGAATCGTTGTTTGCTATATAGTGGTCAGCGCATTCAGACATTTTGCATACATTAAGATTAATACACATATATGAAATACGTTTTTTGGGTAAAATACCAATATATGAAATGGTCCATAGGGTCGGGTCATCCCTGGGAGATGGGGACAACTTAAAACATGTGATTTGCGGAGGCGTACAGCTTCCATGAACACTGATTTTGCAGCGGTGGTGATGACGGCGACATTTAAGTTTTGCGTTAAGGTGTTTCAAATTCTAATATCTTCAGCATTGTAAAATATTTATTCATTCAAACTTTTCGTATGTCTTTAGTGTCCTCAAGACCACTCAGGCACTTTAGTTCCATAACTGTGTTGCATTTTAGCAAAATTCTGACCCTTTTTAATCCTTAGAAATTTAATTTCTTGACAGCAGTATATGCGAGACTCTTTTTGCCAACAGGCAGACTTTCTTGTTGTTGTGAATAATCGAATAATCTTATAATCTGATTGGTTTAATGCAATATAGAGATTTTAAAAGTAAAATATACAATTTAAAAGAAAATTAACATTTGCAGGATAGACAAGCTGGACTTTGCACTGCGGTCGTTACAAGCCCAGCATCAGGTCGCTGAGACGGAAAACTTTAAACGAAGTAATTTACTTGAACAAAGTACAACTGCGTTGGCAATGTTGGAGAATGAAAATTCTAGATTAAAAAAGGTGAGTAACTTTCATCACCCCAAAAATTTGAAATTGTATTACCCCATGATAGGGCCCCAATCTGGTAAACACGGACAGAGGATAACTACAGACAGATTACAAAACTAAAAAAATACCCACTATCTGACTTATTCTGCACTGTCAGTGTTACCATCTGTAAATAGATAATGAGGTTTATGTAGGAGGTATGATGTATAATTAAAACGCACATCTTTTAAAAAAATATGCGTGAGAGTATTTTTACCTGTCCTTATTTTCCGATATGAAGTTTGGTATGTACGTATTAAGCCAATGTCGCACTATGTCACTTCAAATCAATTTCATTAAATAACTCGGGAAGCAGAGAACCATCAAAATGAAAACAATGTCCCAACAATGTTTCCTTTGTTTTGGGTTACCTCTGGCATATGTGAGACAATTTGGGTACCAGTATAAGTGGTGAAAGCTGAACTTGTACGAATGTCCGTATTTACCGGGATTGCCCCTACTTTTCCGTCTTGTTTACATAATGGTCTATATAAAAAAAATGACAACATCATGCAGTGATATAAACCTAGACTTGAATAGGATTTAGATTCTTGCATCTTCATCTCCTTCAAAAGTATTCTCATTTCTGCTCATAAACTTTTGAGATAATTGCTTGATTGAAACACAATTTGATATGCAGAGTTGTCAACAAACTCTGGGCAAATTATATTTTCTGTTATATTTTAAAATTTGATGCATTTATTGCCCTTGTTAATATATTTTGCAAGACTAAATTGATCAAAACCAAATTTGATATACATTTCATATTAACTAAACATGAGTCAAGTTTGAACATGTCTGTTTTTATGATAAAACAGTATGGGACGTGTGGTCCTTGTTTCACTTAAGCTTCGAATCTGGAGATCAAGGGTCCGAGTCTGAATGGCACTACTGGGTTTCTGGTTTGTCCTTAGGCCAGATAAAATTATATGTGTGGTTCCTATTATATGCTAAAAAACCTAGGGTATGTAGTAGATAGGGAAAATATTTTATTTTATATGTTATCCTTTTTTTTTCCTTCAATTAATACCGGTACTTTTGAAATTGAATAAACTTAAATATATAGTTGTTGATATCGGGTGCAGAACAGATAGAGTTGATCGGGAAACCAGAACCACACATATACTTTTTATTTGGTCTTAGGCAAGACGCTTTCCCTGGCCATGTTCATCAGGTGGTGATGTGAACCGGGAAGACTTGTGTATCGTAATGAATCCTTTGAGAGAACCATAAGGAATCTATTTGATAGTAACAGTAGGGCATGTTTCTGATTCATGTGTCCTTCCCCTTTTCTCTGGAGTGACTCACAATAACCTAAAGTAATGTGATATTTTAGGACAAAGATATGTTACGACAGGAAATACTTGTTGCTAAGGAAGCTATGGAGTTGGCAAGGGAAAAGTTTGGTCCGATGGAACAAGAGAACAAAAATATAAAACATGAAATGGAAAGAACAAAAGAGGTAAGAATTGTTTTTTGATAAACTTGTAGATATTTACCTGTTGTAGATATTTTAAATTAAAAGAATATGAAGGTAAACCTACAGCAAGTCATCTTTTTGGAGTCTCAGCTGTTACTATTATTCCTTTTAATATGGATGGAGATGGCATAGCCCAGTTGATAGCATGGTGGGCTTGAAACCGGAGGACCCAGGTTCAAGCCTTACCGGCACCACTGAGTTGGGGACGTAAACTGGTCAGTTCCGCGTTACGGAATTATCCTGAAACCATGTTAAAAAAACGTATTAAGAGTATGGCAGGTTCCCGGATTCCATACTTGTATCCTTCCCTTCTCTCTGGGGTGGCTCTTATATAAACCTAAATGTGCTATAGATGTGCCGTTAACATTTAATTCTTTTAACATGGTTTTCAATATAGCCCTTGTATGGAGTTGATATCAGCAAGGTTGTTATAAACCAGATGTATACAACACACTGTATTGGAACTGCTTTTCATTTTGACTTCAGAGATCTACCCAAAGTCTTTAGATAAACCATTAATTTATTTGCCAATTTTATCAGAAACTATTGTTGAATATGATTTTAATGAAATATGCATGACGGTATGTGCATTTTTGTTTTCAAAAGATTTAACCCTAATCTACGTGCATGATAAATTATCTGTGTGCATGTTTAAAGTTTAATATAATCCTTTGCTTCCCTAACATTACAGAAATTTCATATACTCATGGAGGTAAGAAAGACCAAATGTAACCTATTAACAGTCCTATGGTTTCTTATTTTTTGGTGTAGGCTTAGAGGTAATATTTTTTACCTCAAGGGAAACATCTTACAATGACAAACATTTAACAAGTTTGACGTAATACCACTTACTTATACAACAGTCAATATTGTTAAATCGTACCTGTAATATGTTTAAAGGGACGCATGGCAATCTTGATTTATTAAAAACTCACGGCGTCACGGTTGTTCCAGCAAGAAAACGTCACTTGTAACTTCAGCTGAGTGTAACCTGTTAATTGATATCCTTCAATTTCAAAATATGCTCTTTTAATTATAAATTAGTTTAGAAATACAATTTTACACCCATATTACCTGTTTATCCCCATTTCCTATTGATTCGTGCCACCCTATTGAATTCGTGCTCTTACAGTTGACATAATAACACCACTTTTGTACTTTTGTGCGTGTCCAAATGCTATTCAATTATTGCCAAGGTTTTCTTCCTGTCTACAAAAGTCGCGAAAACCACCGGAAAGGAGGGTAAAACAGGTAAAACACCTGTTGTCAATATACTGCAATTAAACGTTTTTATACAACAAAATCTTACCAGCATGTGCTACTTTTGCTAATTTTTTAATAAGAAAATAAAACATGTCAAGTCTATTTCTCACTCGCTCACATTTTAATAAAATATTACAGCCAAATGCCTGATCAGATTTACACATTTCCCACTGGGGACCTCTTTTTGGATAAGCCAATCAGAAAGCACGAATTCAATAGGAAGCTTCTGGCTGATTTAGATCAGTTGACATGACCTACTTTAAGCCAGCTTTTTCACTTTCTATTTGGCATTTAAAGGTTATTTGATGATAGTTTATAGTTATTGAAATGTTTATCTAATTATATATTGTAGCTTGGTCACAGACATTTCCTTTGATGAATGCAGAGCATTAAATCGTTTAATTTAGGGTAACTAAAGGGGCGTGGCTATGCCGTGCTACAGCTACCGGATATTGGAATTTAGAGTACGGTCAATATGACGTCACAGTGTTACTAAGTACACCATGCTACAAAAAAGAGTCTGTCTCAGCTCGTTGGTTATTTAAACACCTCGATGGGAGATGCCCATCTCGTTGTTAAATAAGCCATCTCGCCGAGACCAGACTCTATCTATTACTTAAAGTATGTTTTTAATACCTTCAACCTATAACGCGCATGCGCAGATCGATCTGTTAAGGGATTTACAGGAGAAGGGCATACTGGTTTACATATTACTGGTGCATCTTCATTGACCGTCAGTATATATTATATTATATTGCACAAATAATATATTTTAAAAAATTGAATGAATAACGAAGACAACTGAAATCTCAAGTTTTTATTTTATTATGTATACAAAAAGTAATAATCCGGTTTAAAGTCAAAATGATACAGGATTACTAAAACGAGGTGCTAAGTTTAATGCTTGATATACAACACAAGATTGCCATGTGTCCCTTTAAGATGAAATTAAAATTCTGTTTGGACTACCAAACAGTTACATGATTTTGATTTGATGTCCTGTTTAATAAATGACATGGGCAACCTCAGAAAGAAATGTTTCCGAGATGACCTGACTGTAGAGCTGTGGATAATTTTTGACTGCAATGGGTATTTACTCGTCAGATTAAAAATGAATGAATAAAAAAGAACTCGTTCAGAGAAAACAAATTCTTTAAGTAGTTCATGCTTTCAAAATGGATGTGAACTGGTGAATTAATACATTTAAAAAAACAAAACTATTCTGATTAAATGGAAGTTAAGTAAAAACAAAAGAAACATTGTATGACAAATGCTTGGAACAAGTTTTATCATGTAAATACATACAAATATAATACTCATGCTTTTTATAAGTTTAGAGTAAGTCTGTGGTAAGTTAATGAGTAATGATACTTACAGTTTTAAAAAGTTGAGGATTTTTGTGAAAAAAAAACTACGAGTAAAATACTCAAAAACTCAGCTTATCTACGGCTCTGCTGACTGTCATGATTTCCACGAATCTGAACCCGCTTGGCTGACCATGAATCTGAACCCGCTTGGCTGACCATGAATCTGAACCCGCTTGGCTGACCATGAATATGAACCTGCTTGGCTGACCACGAATCTGAACCCATTTGGCTGACCATGAATCTGAACCCGCTTGGCTGACCATGAATCTAAACCCGCTTGGATGACCACGAATCTGAACCCACTTGGATGACCACGAATCTGAACCCACTTGGCTGACCACGAATCTGAACCCGCTTGGCTGACCATGAATCTGAACCCGCTTGGCTGACCACGAATCTGAACCCGCTTGGCTGACCATGAATGCTGAGAAACCCAACTACATGAAAAATCCATCTGAATCTATAAATCAATTTTATCCTCATCTAACAAACCTTACAAAATGCATAACAAATCCCATGTATAGGTGGTTGTACTCACATTTATTGTCTTTACCCAGTTCTAATTGTAAATGTTGTTGTCAATGGATTAATATTCACACAGAAGATCTGCCGTTTTTTTTAACTGTATACATATGTATTAAATGTGTCCCCACTCCCCCCATTCAAACAAGTGTCAATTCATATGAAATTCAAGTGGGTTAACATTTTATACATTAAAATTCAAGCTAAAAGGTACCTGATGATCAACATAGTATATATATATTAAAATTAAGCTTAAAGGTACCTGGTGATCAACATAGTATATATTAAAGTTAAGCTTAAAGGTACCTGGTGATCAACATAGTATACATTAAAATTAAGCTTAAAGGTACCTGGTGATCAACATAGTATATATTAAAATTAAGCTCTGGTAACTGGCGGTCAACATAATATATATACAGTCCTGGTTAGTCATAAAGCTAACCAAATATATTTTAAAGCTCATTCTTTTCTTTAATCAAAGTTTACTTTGTCTTTAAAACATGCTTATAGTTGCTGTAGTATATTTCTTGTTATAGTGCGACCAGTAGTTAAAAATGCTACTTTAATGAACATTTTATTTGTTCATGTCTGCTATTTTGTCATATATTTTCCTTTTTTGGTTTTTTTTTTCTTTCTTGATTTCTTGTGTGTTTTAATGAATTGCTTCAATGAAAGAAAACAAGAAGACTCTTCCAGTGTTAGTGATGCTTGTTAACATTGTTCACTAAGTTAACAAGGCATTTATTAGACGTATTATATCTTAAGAGGAGACCTTATTTGGCATTACACGCGCCAATCCTGCATATGAGGTTCTTATAATTTATTGAACCATCTTTTGAAATGTCAGTTTTAGTATCGCTTATCTCACAACTGATCATCACCCTTGACATTGGCCTGACTGGTTCTCTAGAGCCTACTTTTTCTACACTAATTATTACATTGATGTTTTGTTTTAGGAGAATGACAAGCTGATGAAGAAGTCCCAGCAGGTGACCAGTCAGATGAATGAACTGAGAGAGTTGACAGAGTCTATGAAGGAGGAGAACGAGAAACTGGCCGGCTCTTGGAAAACTCTGGCAGAGGTGCGTGCAGTGTTTTCTTGCATATTAGATTATAAGAATCTTTCATGGGTATCTTGTAAGGATAGGGAACACGAGGTATAATTGTTTTTATCGGAACCGAGGCTCTGCCCAGGTTCCGATTAAAACAATTATATGGAGGGTTGGAATTCCCTATCTGAGCCGGATACCCATGATTGATTATTTTTCTTGCGTATCATTGACATTGTGTGCATAAAGTCGCCAATTACTGACGTTTTGCATGTTTATTTACACAATGACGTCATGCAACTGTTGGCTTATGGGCGTCATTGTTGCACGTGACTTTTATCTTTCCCCATGTGTAAGATCAGACTTTCCAGCACCCATGTAAAACGCAGATAACCTTATCCAATATGCATGAATATAAGAATCTTTCATGGGTATCTGGTAAAGATCGGAAACTCCAACCAGAGGTATAATTGTTTTTATCGGAACCGTGGCTGCCGAGGTTCCGATTAAAACAATTATACCGAGGGTTGGAATTCCCTATCTGTTTTTTATAGAGTCTATGAAGGAAGAGGATGAGAAACTGGCTAGCTTTTGAAAAACTCTGGCAGAGGTGCGTGCAGTGTTTTCTTGCATATCAGATTATAAGAATCTTTCATTTTGTGCATTGACATCGCCAATGACTGACGTTTTAATGTTCTTTACACAATGATGTCATCCATCTGTTCACGTTATTGACGTCATTGTTGAAGCGCGTGCCTTTTATCTCGACCCTAGGGTGAGATGGAAATATCTAACCTCGGTAAAATGACAGATATCCTTGTCCGGTATGCAAGAAAAGGATATCCGGACCATGATTTAAGATGTGCTGGAAAATCTTATTTTGCCCACGGGTGTAGATAAAAAGCATGCGCTGTCAATAATGATGTTGATAACGTCAACAATTGCATGACATCAGCGTGTAAATAAACATACAAAATGTTGATTATTGGCACCGTCAACGCTCAAAATGTCAATGGTGCATGCAAAGAAAAGATTCTGAAAAATTCCAACCCTCGGTGGAACTGTATTAATTGGAACCTCAGCAGAGCCTCGAATCCAGTAGTTATCCTGCATGTTGGAATTCCAGATTTTCACCACATACAAGTTTTATTTAAAACAGCTATAAAAACTTTAGAACTTGATTAAATAATAATTATAAGAAGTAAATGGAGGAAGCCATCTTGGAGTGATGATGTCATCGAGCCCTTTTACCGTACATAGCATATTGATAAATATCATTTAAAGCAAAGGTAATCATTACAAATAAATGCAAGATCATAAAATGGCCATACAATATACATATATTTTACACTGTTTATTTATTATTTACTTGTTTCAGGAAAAACAAAAGTTGGTGCGTGAGATAGACAACAACCAGGAGAACCACCGAGAGACGAGGTCCCGCGTGACAAACCTCGCCACGGAGAGGGACCGATTGTTTCACGAGAAAATGGACATGAACGGAAAATTACAGCAGCTGGCGATTGACAAGGAACAAGTGGAAAAGGTGGGTTGGAGGAGTAGTAGGAATAATGGGGGATATTCTATAGATTTATAAGTCCTGAGGAGAATACATGGCCTTATAGTTGTACATGCATTACATCTACCTTGTAATTAATATATGTTGTGATAGTCACCTTTGATATGTTCCTTTTTGCCCCACACCGTAATAGTGGAGGGGGTATATAGTGTTAAGCTTGTCTGCCCGAACATCGTACCTTGGTTTAATGTCTTCATTATGTCCTCGCCAAAATTGGCCATGTCCATTCATTTGTTCATCCTTTCGTCTGTCGTTTTTGCTCATATTCTAAAAATGGTTTCACGAATCAATTTTATAAGCTCCTTTTCTTAGTTACCAATAGCCTTAACTCTTCAAACTTTATACACACGGTCATCAGGATGAGTACTAGACATTCCACTAAAAATAGATCACCATGACCAACTTTGACCTACTTTTCACACTTCATTAAATTCGGGTATGTTTTTATTAGCTCCATTCTAAGTTACAAATAGCCGTTCACACTTAAAACTTCATACGCAGATTCATTTAGATTAATACTTTACATTCAGTTCAAAAGTAGCTCACCATGGCTGACCTTGGCCTAGAAAATGTAATTACATATGCTTGCTATTACTAAAAATTACAAAAACGATACCTTTGTGTCGAAAATGCAGAGTGGGGCGTCCATGTCCTTTAAACTTATTTTCTTTTGTTTAATAATATTGATGTAAGTTTGATAACTGATTTATTTCCCTTCAATAATAAATGAATGCGCAAGATCAATGGAATTAAATATGACTTGTATTTTGAGCCCAAATCATTGTTTTAAAGTAGAATACCACCCAAGCTGGTGCTAGTGGGTATGAGAGGTGTTAAGCCTTATATAGTCCCTCATGACCAGACTCCATAACACTGTATCTGCTGCTTTTCTCTCTTAGGCCACAAAAAATTAATTACCTGGTTCTCAGGCCACTTTTTCTAAGAAGAGATGCGGGCGGGCGCATTTTTTTTACAATTTTACAGTGGTCAACAGACACGCGGGCGATCTTTTTTTTATCCAAACTTTTAATTCCAATACATGTATTGATGCAAAATATCTCGAAATACATGTGCAGTAACCAGTTGGATCTGCTCATCTCTATTGTCGATCATTACCTTATCATTTTTTCCCGACTTATGCTTTTTTCAATCACAATAAGTCCGTATATTAGATCACGCATGAACTATTGCTTGTTGTTGTGAGACTTTGTCGATTAGACGCTTGAATAAATAGCCTGTTCTGTAGCACCTACTAGTTCCAAGCGTCTCAAACGTCTGACTCCTAGATTGGTACCCGTACGACTGCAACACTCACAAGCTAGCGAGCAGAGCGGCAGATAGTCAGCCGCGCACCAGTCTACCCACAAGGGGATTCCCCTGAGGTAGTTGCGTGTAAAAACCGGAACCAACTTGGATGCGGGACTTTTTTTTCGAAATTTCAGTAGCGCATTTCCAATTTTTATTTTATTACTTTTGAGATAAAATCGGCAATGCGGCACCTAAAAAAGACATGCGGGCGGGCCTGAGAACCAGGTAATTAATTTTTTATGGCCTTATTTGTGTTCGTTGCTTCAACAGGGTCCTCTTTTCAGTGTTTTTTGTATTTAAAAACAACAAAACTTAAGAATTGCTATCATGAAATATGATAGATGGGGTGAGGTCAGGGCTCAAATTTGTCACTCGCAAAGTTGCAAAATGCGAGTTTATTTGAGCAAATATGAGTTGAAATTTTCAGCATTCACAAAAAAGCTCTGCGTGCATATTTTCCGTACAAAGTTAGCATGATTGAAAAATTGATTAATATTGAAACAGAAAAATAAAAGGAGTTTGATGACTCTTGTTGTCTTTTACAACACAATCTTGTATAAGTATTGTATAACATATTTATGCGCAGAAATGGCTTTGACCAAAGGGGGAGAAAAAAAATGCCAGTAAAAAGCTAGTGGTTAAAAAAGTAAAATTTTACACCTGGAAGTTGCTTTACAAGCTTACATAGTTACAGGTTCAATACATGCATGTCAATATAATTGATGATTATTTCATAAATTGCTACTGTTGATACAAATCTGATAATAACTAACTGATAGGCCTGGCGACTTCTGATGGAGAAAAAGATGACTACGGAGAAGGTTGATATTTTATTCATCCTTTACATTTTTACATGTCATTATATTCAGATAATCTTGTGATGAGTTTTTTACATTAGATTTTTATGTGTCATTATATTCAGATAATCTGGTGATGAGTTTTTACTTTCAGTTAGATTTTTCACGCCATTGTATTTAGATAATCTGGTGATAAGCTTTAACTTTTTCTGAGTTAGATTTGTTTAGATAATTGTAGTTTTAGCAGAAACCAGGACTTGTTTGGTGAATATGCATGCCCAAATTACTTCTGATATTTCTCATTTTTCTGCATGTATACCATGCTACAAATAGAATAAAAGTTCAAAACATTATATGATTTTGGGGGAGATTGTGTGTGAAACAAGCGAAACTATAATTGTGTCACCTGCATAGCATGGCAGACACTTAGGGATCACTTTGTCCGTCGTCTGTCCGTCATCGTCCATCACACTAACCTAAATCCTAACCTTGGCCATAACTTGAAAAGTATTTGACCTATGTTCATGAAACTTCACACACATCTTTGTCCAATAACTCTGATTTTCATTTTGGCGTAGTTATGCCCCTTTTCATAAAACTTTAACCTGCAACCTAATCAAGCTGAAATAAGCACACGGCAGGCAACAGAAGTGTTCTGTGGAAAACCCTTCTTGCAGTTTACTGTTATCCCCTATATTTAATATTAGGGCTATTCCTTAAAACTTATCCGAGACCCAAGGAAGACAATTGAATAAACATCTATGGGTGAACCCTATTTTCCGAAATTTGGTTCTTTAAACTCAGTTTTGCATATGTAGGTGTTCAATTTTAAAAGTACCTTCCTGGGGTCCCATGCATGTTTTTAATGGAATAGCCCTTAAACAAACTAGAAGACACATGAATTAAATCATTCTTTTTCTCTAGGTCAAAAGCGTAAGCAACTTACTGAATTGTTTTTCCTATTTCTGAGAATTATTGATAGATTAGTTACTGTAGATGGTTTGATAGAATAAAGTGCTGTATACATTAACCCGTAACCGCTAAGCACGACTATACTATCCTTTGCATCCATTGTAAACCCAGATCAGCCTGCGAGTAACACTTTTTCACATAAATGGATCTTCACCAAAGGAAGAACAGTCCATTATGTAAGGGCTTAAGGGTTAATGATTTGTTTGTCATGATGGTGCGGCATTGAAAGGCATGTTTATTATGAACTGATTCTTGATTCTTTATCAGAGATACATCAGGGTAATGAAAGAGAGTTCTAGAAGCTATTATGAAGTTGCTAGTGTTTTCCTGTATTTTTGAACTGCAATTTTTGCTGTACTCGTTAGAGGCCAGTTTCCGTCCAAGCCCAGTTTCCGTCATTCTCATTTAAAAAACGTTTTTACACTGCAAATTACTTTCGCGATGTCACTTATTGTCAGACGTGTATAACTGAAGATTGGAAACAGGAAAAACAACCAAAAAGTAAATAAGCGGTAAAAAACGAAAGGGATTTCTCCGAAAAATGTGTTTACTTCCTTATATGGCGTTGGGGATGCGCGTGCATACTGCCGCATAATAAACTATTAAAAAAATAACAATGTAATGACGTCATATTTTTATCACTCTTCAGTGGACGCAGTTAAAATATACCTTGATTATATAATTTAACCAAAGAGAAGCAACTCGTACAACCTGTATCTGTTTGATTTACACAGAGTTACTGTAAATTGTCGTCGTTGAACGTTTTACATTGACGTTACCAGGCGCATTGTTATAACGATCGATGTGGCTGATGGATTAAGGCAAACATACCATTTTTACAATGAAATTGTTGAATAGACTTGCAAACAAGTTTCTAATTCATAAAAGTTTACTGTATCTTGACCTAGATGAATCTATCACTCGATAAAATACATGACGGAAACTGGGCTTGTAAACAAAATGATTTCTCAGTTTTAGTCTATTTATAAAAAGGTCACGTGCCACTTCGATAATTTATATAAAACAAAATTCTTTGGTATCAAATTTCCAGGAAGAAGTAACCTAATAGAAAATAGAGTAAAAATTGTCAGGATACATAGATTTGTCTGAAAAATTAGTTTATGTTTACATAAGTGACGGAAAGTGGCCCCCGACGAGTATAGTGTTTTACTTAATTCATTTTTATTTCAGCGGTTAGAAATTATAGAAAAGGTAGTTTTTCAGATGTTTTGCTTTTTGTCAAATTAAAATAATTGTTATATACATGCTGCTTGAAGGCTGTTGCAAGCTTTTCATGATAACTTTAACAAATGTCAGATAGTTATGGTGGTGGCGAGTTTTGAAATATTTTAGAGGTGGCATAAACTTTTAAATCAGAATTCGAGGATGTTGGAGTAACACATTATGTGTATATATCTTACTATGACTTGGCCAATTTCACCTCAGCAAATGTTAGGAAAGTTGAGTTCAGATAGTGAGAGAAAAGTCAGGATAGTTTTAGAGTAATACGGGACCTCTGAGTTAGAGGATGCAGGGGTACGAGACATTCCTTAAACAAAGAAATCTGACAGAATTATCTTTATTAAACTCAAAAGTACATGTACAGAGTTCCCATGGGTCAGGGAAAAGTTGAAGGAAAATATTTTAAGCTTAGGGAAATAGCCCGGGAATGTTAAGAATGTTTGAGGAAAACATGATCAATGATTTGAAAATATGCTGTAAAACCATGGAGCAGGCCCTACCAAAGTTTTGTCGAATCATTGATCTGGACAGACTATTATTTTTGTTGCTTATATTTGAGTTTAATGGTTAGGGAAATGATTTATAGTTCTTCCTTTTGGTGACTGCTACAAGTAGCCAGTCAGCTTACCAAAGTAGGAGATTAAATCATTCGCCAGTCAGCTGTGAAGAAAAGCTCAGGTCATTTCTCTGTCGTCCCAGGTCAATTCTCTGTCGGATTCCTGCTGTAGGTCGCTCATTGTTTTTAAGGCTTATTGCTATTATTTGGCTATATCATTGCTGCTTGGTTTTTGTTAATTAACAACAAATTAACATACTGCTAAAGGTTGATATTGATGCTTTTAATAACTTATATGTACACATATTATAATGAATGAGATTTGTGGGGTACAGGTATATGGCATTTTTGATACTAACTTCGAAGGAATTTGAGTCACAACTTTTATACAAAGATGTCCAAGTTTGCATCAATATTTGACTGGTGTTTTCGCATGTATTGCTGAATTGTGTAATATTTTACAATTTTACAAAAGTTATTTATGCCTCGTTAATGTTTTACTTGGTCCCCTACATATTTAATATATTGCTGAGGTGTTCATATTTAATATTACTGAGTTTTAAATATTGTATATATTGCTGTCAGTTAGTCATATTTAATTTATATAGAGTTATTGCCCCAGTTTATTTACCCGAACACAATTGTTTATTAAACCAGAACACAATTGATGATTTATTCCCCCTGTTTATTTAACCAGAACATAATTGATGGGTTATTCCCCCTGTTTATTTAACCAAAACAATTGATGAGTTATTCCCCCTGTTTATTTAATCAAAACACAATTGATGAGTTATTCCCCCTGTTTATTTAACCAGACAAAAATTGCCTTGGAGGAACAGATCGCTGAACAAGAGGAAGAGATGACACGAGCCAAGAAGGGCATGAAACGAAAAGATGAAGACAGACGAGCGTTGGAGGAAACTTTACAGGAGTCAAAAGAGGTAAGATTGAAATTACTATGTATTTCTACGAAGTGTTCCGAATAATAGTGTTGACTGATATCCCTGTTGCAACAATACCTCTATTTTAAACAAGACACAATGCATATCAATCAATCATGTGAGTGTTGGACTGTTATTGCTATGTTTCCAGTGTCGTAGCCATCAAACATAATGCTTTAAAAATTAATCCCAGCATGGAAAATAGCATTAAAAAGGGCAATTTATGGCTGGATGACATTATTTTGGCATGAAACTGAAAGAAAATTTTATTTCTAATGAAAAATGGTAAAATATATTAATCTGGATCATTTTTCTTGTGAAATGTATCCTTTCCCCAAAGGTCAAGCAGACGACAACACTAACCTGTGTTCCTGGCAGGATTTTATTTGAAAACAAATCTATAACCCCGAGTCTGGATGTTAAGCATTATACTGGCTAATTGATTGCTCTTGTGAAAGGAGCAGTTTCCTTATTTTTCAGTGAGCCAAAATAATACTGCTCCAACCTTATGTATAATAGATATTTCGTGTATTTCATGTTCAGACCATACGTATATGATATATTCGTGTATTACAGAATTACGATGATCTGTACAAGGAATTGGCAAATGTTCGTGCCTACTACGAGCGGTCGTTGGAACAGATCAGCGTCTTGGAGAACAACAAGCAGTTGGCCATGCAGCAACTCGAGTTGGCCGAGCATGAGAAGGAGCGGTTACGTTCAGATAACGACAGACTACGGGATGTAAGTAGCCAAATAGTTACCTGGTCTTACAGAAATATATTTTTGTCTTTTAATAAGTAATACTAACAGTTCCATTCGTTTTAATACCCCCACTATATATGGGGGTGGGTTATATAGTGTTGTCCCTAAGTCCGTATGTATGTCACTTTCGTATGTATGTCACACTTTCTTGTTAGGACTTCTCCTCTTGAACGTCTCAACAGATTTTGGCGATACTTGGTAGGAAGTGTTAGTATGAAGTCCAGTTGCGCATATTTTCGCACTGTTGCGATAACTTAACTTTAGGCATAGTTATTGCCTTATTTCAGCTAATAGCTTACAGCAGGGGCATTTGTGTCCACAGACACATATCTAGTCTGAAAGATTGTTTTGAAGTCTTCCGATTTTTGGAGAGACTACTGATAGAAAAGATAAACTTACATTAATGCATCATTTGTCTAAATATATTTCAGCAGATAGCTAACAGCAATACATTTGAGATTTGACAAAGGGATTACTTTTGAGATTTGACAAAGGGATTACTTTTGAGATTTGACAAGGGATTACTTTTGAGATTTGACAAAGGGATTACTTTTGAGATTTGACATCGGGATTACTTTTGAGATTTGACAAAGGCATTACTTTTGAGATTTGACAAAGATATTTTCATTATTTTGCTACAGATTACGGAAGGCAAATCACGGGATTTGAAACATGAACGTGAACAACTAGAAGAAGCGGTGCTAGATTTGAAGGTAGGTAGATGTGTTCAAGGCGTGTTGACATACTGTATAACATTGTGCACGCACAACCTTCCGTGTTTTGTTGACAGCTTGTCGAAAATCTTCACATATTACTGTCAGATGTTCATTTGTTTTAAAATGCGTAATCAAAATAATCAAGCACTTTCATCAGTAAATTTGTTTACACATGTCTTATATACTTTTACATTCATTTGAATTAATAATTATCCCCACTAACAAAGTGTTTTTGGGCTATGTAAATGATGTCAGTCCGTCAGCCTGTCAACACTACTCAAGATATCTTTATGAAACTTGCTACAGGTAGTGTTCATGTGATGCCTTTTGATATATATCTCTCTGATATATCATTGAGATATCAATATTTTTTCATTTCACTGTACACAGAAGAGTCAACTTGTCAAAACGTTCCTTTCTGAAGCAAATGTACCATTCAAGTTACTGGTATAATCTTCTTGAATCTTGCTACATATATCAACCTAGTGGACTTCTGTTTTGTTTTTTTGAAACAGTCGACTCCGCTTATTTGCAAAGTCTGTTTGTCTAGAAAAAATAGTTAGTCTATTTGTCAAGAAAAGGATTGCAAAAAGTATTGTTATATGATGAATAAAATACGGTCGAAAATGTCCATCATGGGAACAAAAACTAATTACTTTTCAATCTTTCATACAAACTGTTCATGTAAAGATAAATATAAAACTTACTGCAAACTGATTGTTTTAAGGTGTTTTCTTCTTTTATTAAGCCATTTTTCAGCTAGGAATTATTTATTTAATTCTGATACTTAATTTTAAGGTCTAATAAAAATCATGTGACCACAACTAGTCATTAGTTTTGAAAGGATTCAGTTCATATTTATTTAGTAGGAGTGTTTGCCATCTTGAAAAGATCGTCGTCTTACACCATTGTTTACATTGTACAATTTCTATGGGAGTTACAACTCCTTTAGGAGCAAGGGAAAATACACAGCTTTTTGTTTCTCAATCTACAGCATAGTCTGTGTTATTGTATGGTTAACAATGATATATAATGAGAATGTTATGATCATTCAGCAATTATACCCCAAAATACCCTTTTTCAGAGACTGTATTATCCCTGGCAGGGCACATTGGTAACGCTGTTACTATCTTGTTAAATTGTATGTTTACAGAACATTACTCGATGTTTTTACGTCTTCTTGTTGTTTTTTTGTGTGTTTTTTCGCCACAGTTTATCTGAAATTGTGCAATACAGCCTTATGTTACAGCTGTGTTATTTAATTATTGTCTTAGATTTTTGAATTCAGTAGAAAGCGAGAGACAGTTGAACATACACATCTTCAATAGATATTGGTTTGGGAAAATGGTAGTTTCTAATTTATTATTGACAGTTTATAAGAAGCAATTTTGTTAAATTTTAAGCATTCTGCGGTTTACATTTACTACTTTAAATCATTCTATAATATAATAATCGATAATCACAGCAAAGGTGTTTTACATAAGATTATTAAAATCTTTGCAAGAATCATTTTCTGTCCACTGAAGTTATATTTAATGGTTTTCATAAATTGTTATACCTACATGTTTGTATTCCCCTTTTGCTATGCAATATACAACTTAGAATCTTTTAATCAGAATTTTTTTAGTTTCATGTTAACTTTGATTTCATAGGTTTTACGTATTTTAGACCGTTCAAAGAGTAAATGCGAAGCGGTTGTAACTGTATATAAATAATGGACAAGATACAGTAGTATTGTGTTCACCTTTTGAGTAATATTGTTTACATGAACTTGCATGCTCACGTTTAATAGCATCTAACCACATGCACAGGTGATACAGACAATTGCTCAGCTACAGGTGAGCCCGGAGTGGTCTCCCTTTGTTCAGGAGTTGTCACCCTTGCCAAGAGATAAATGTTGACACGTGTCTAACGCCTCACTGCGGCGACTAAACATCGTTCATTCATTATTGCCGTCAACTTGAAAAGTCATTTCTTAACCCCACAAAAGCATTTATTAAACACTCATTTGCATAAATTGACTTTGAGTGCTTTGTACTTTAAACTTCAAATAAGAAGCTTTAAATTGCTCATAATTTTTCCACTAACATGATTTTCAACTATGGATTGTTGCAGGAGTTTGCATTGATGTACATAATTGTAATGCTTTATCTGGTGCTAACATTGTTGATGAGAGTTTTAGATAACTCGACACATAAGTAGAAATGAGATCCAGTTTCAAAAAAAAGGTTACATTTGGTGCGCCTGATGGTGGGTGTAACCTCCCTCCCACTGACATCCAGAATACTCAGTAACAACATACCAAATAAACTTTTACTCGGCCGAGCATCCAGTGTACCAAAAGGGGTTCAAATTCGACCACCGTGTACCCTTCATCGGTCTAGTCATAGTGAATGCTCTCAAGAAATGGCCCAAATCCAGCATACAAAAAAAGGAGGTTAAACCATTCTGATTTAAAATCTGAAAGTTGATCAGCGATTTTGATCATGCAGCGGTTTACATTATGGCAACTAATAATAAACGTGCACGTCCATTCTGTGATACTAAATGTGATGCTTTTTAACCAGCCCAGACTTCTGTATAACAATGTATTTAAAATGTTGTCCTTTTGTTGATTTGCAGCGAAAAGAGGTAATGGGTAAAAAAAGATAAACATAGCATGTATTAACATCAAAACAAATTTGAAACTTCATTTCTGATCAGTGAGATTTAGATTATTTAATTTAGATAAGAACAAACAATGGTTATGCAAGTTCAGAAGGCAGTTTCATGAAATGAAGTTTCAAATTGCTACTTGTTATAATTGATAATATGATTGAAATATTCAATCGCTAGAATACTTCAGTGAAAACTCAGCTGAGTGACAATAGCTAGATGTTGCGGTTCATCAGTTGACCGAAACTAGAAATAACTAAAGTTTGATCACCATTCAGCATTGGTCGTGTGTCACCTCTTTTACTTGATAGATAGCATGTTGTAATAACAAATCACAAACCTAAAGGATAGATAGAATACACCGACAGTCATATATCACATTGCTTGTAAATGGCATTAAATGCTTTGTTTTAAGTTTGATGTTGTGTTTTTGTATATTTTGTACTCATTTAATATCTCGGTGAATTAAAAATTCAGAGTAAAATGCAATATTGTGCTTAATTGTCAACCATATCAGGGATTTTGATATTGGTATGGCAAGTATTTTGTTCTATCCATGTGTATGTGTTTGAAAAGCTTTAATTTAAGAATTCCATAAACCAAAAAATAACACTTGCTGAAATCGTGGCAGCTATATTTAAGGAATAAAGAAACTCAACTTTTTCAGAATCAGAATATGAGGTGTTATTTGTTCAAATAATCTTTTGTTAATTTACCAGTGATCGAAAATCGTCAACGATATCGCCAACATATTTCATTTTGAAAATTATTCTTAAATAAAGCATGAAATACAAAATTTAACCGATGCACATGATGCACGGGTCGAGGCATATGTACTCGGGAACACATGCCACCTTCTGACTTAATTCATGTTTAAGTAAAGAGGAGCGTGAAGATGCTGTCAGATAGCTGTTGAACGGAATTTTGCAGCATATGTCTGTCCATTTGGAGGTAAATGCAAATGTATTAAATGCACTATAACAAGAATATTTCAACGTCTGAGAGAGACTGTATTGACCAACAACCGTCCTAAACAAGGACGTCCAGGTGTTACCTCACGTCAAGATGATGGTTATTTTGAAAGCACCTACGTCAGGCACCTACGTCAGCGCTTCCGCACTCCAGCAAAAACCGCCGTGAAAATGTCGTGAAACCACCATGAACATATTGGGTCCTCCTAACAACCAAATACATGCCAGGACCCTTTCTAACCGAATACGTTGTTAGTATATGCTGCCCGTGTGATACGACGTAACGCTTGATTTCACTTATGAACGTTTATCTGACACTCAGATTCATATAAAACTGCTGGAATATTAATATCTGACCTAAATACTGTGTACAGAAATAGAATTCAAGTTTTTATTTAAATGCACATGAAGATATTTGATGCATGACAAGATATATGATTATTAATACAGAGTTGCCTTTCTTTTCTCCTTGAGTATTTATGTATTACAAAACCGAGTCTATTTCCAAGAAATATGATGTAAGGCCATCAGTAAATACCAGAATAAGTTGATAGTCAATACATGTGCAAGCTAGGCTTCTCTTCTACAAGTATTGTACCTGACCAAAAATAACACATTTATTGATATTTATTAAAGCATGTTACATCAGTTTTTCACTTTAACCGTATTTACTTATATATTTATGTGCCACAGAAGTTCTTCATTTTAATGATATTTGCACGTGCTACAGCTGCGCTACAGCCGTATGTCACAATATCACTACATTTCCACCTGTAAACAATATTGCATTGTACTCTGATGTGTTGGTAATTACGTTTTAGCTAATGATATTTAGAAGATAGTACTTAGAAAGAGTTTAATTTTTGGATATAAAACTTGTTTTGAATAATTTTGAAGTTGGTTTGAAATTAAATTAGTTTTATTTGATAGTACTGCTAGAGAATATGAAAATGAAAATATTTGCAGATTAGTTCAACTTATTTAATAATTTAGCTTAGTTACTTACAATGATTGATTTTATATAGTTCTACTAATTTGTAGTAATATTTAGGAAAAAGAAGTTTGCGCTTTGTGATATTTGGCTAATACCACGTGATTTACATGATCTGGAACAATAGCTCCACCTCATTAAATACACTCAAAATCTTAGAAGTTAGAGCATGGCTGTTAACAAAAGAAAATGTACAATTCCTAAATATTGTCTCATATTAGAATGTTTATAGACTAGGCAGAAAAGACAACATCATAAGGGGCATAACTCGTGTTAAATAAAAGAATGGTCCAACGTCATTAAAAAAATGGCCAGACAAAGTTGAAATAAACTTTGTCGCACAAGTTTTGTTTTAGTTTAAATATATTTTATTTCACATCTATGTATACATAATGCCAATTGCTTACAATACAAATATAGGATAAGAATGGAAGAGTGTAATTTTTATTGAGTGCTCTTTTATTATGATATATAAGTGAATTTTTGGGGTACATCTGGCTGAAGGTATTGCCATGTACTTGGACCATTCTTAATAAAGTCAAACAATATTTTGCTGATTCATTTGAAACTAGTACCTTGTTTATTTTTTCTGTTTTCAACAATTTCAGGGTGAAATACGTCAAATTAGACAAGAGAAATCTAAATCTGAAGACAAAATTCAGGAACTGGAAATTGTAAGTTATTCACCACATCCATTTTCTATTCTTCTAAGTGTTCAGAGAAGTAAGAGATAAAATAACAAATAAACGTAAAGTAACTGTATTTATCCCTCTCTCACTGGAGCAGCTCTTTTGTAATTTGTTGATGAGCCGTTAAACAACATTCAAGCACTGTAATAATGCTAGAGTAAGCCACGCTCTAGAATGAGTTTTAAGTTACAATTATTTTTAGAACTTTTGTAATTTTCATGGCACGAAATTGTCACGTTTAAAATAATATCTACATGAAGGAATAATTAGCAAATCATGTGGATAAAAAAAATTCTCCAGAAATTGAACAAGGCGAATGAAGACATTAAAGAAACGACCACGCTTAAACAGGGGGAGATTGATATATTGAAGTCTACATGTGATCGTCTGTCCGCGGGTTCAACAAAGAAGGAGACAGAGTTAGAGAATATGTCCGAGAAAATCCAGCAGGTTGAGCTCCAGGTATGTGGACTGGTCCTGGGATGATTATTGATAATTAACTTCTAGACTGGTTATATGATGATAAGTGGTTTCTTTGACTTCATGGACTAGTAACCACATTTTAAAAAGTGAAGAAAACTTGTCTTTTCTGTTTTATCTTTCTGGGAAAATATCTTAATATCTAAAAATTAATTGTCAAAATACCCGCCATCCAATACAATTTCTGATGACCATCATTAACCTTTTTTTTTTTTTAAAAAACACCACAAAAAAAATAATATAACTCCTGACTAAAAAATATGGATTAAATACAATAAGTTATTGATTGGAATTGTTTGATCATTTGATTTTGCATGATGTAGATTGCCTACCGGTATGTCAGAACAAAAATTCCCAAACACAGTTATTGATACTGAGAAAGTACTCAAGTTTGATGAGTCAATTCCTTTTTATTATCAAAAGTGCATTTTGTTTTATTCTTCACATGTATATGTATATCAGTTTGGAGGTAAAGGCAAATGTATTAATTGTAAGCTTCCAACAATTGCCGCATAATTTGAAATATCAAAAAAAAGAAAGAAAAGCTTTCAATAAAAAAGGTCTTGTCTTGTTACACAAGAATGCCAGATAAATCGAGACCGTGTTGAAATTGCTCACGTGTTGGAATGGAGAACAAGCCAATAAGTTTTATATATCACATTATTTTCTAGTCAACCCATCCAGCATTTACCTGTTGATCCGATTTCTCCACAGTTATGTCTGGTTTCTTATTTGTAAAAAAATTCATGATTCAAGCACAGTTTCTCCAGTTATATCATCATTTTAACCTCGATATGATTTATGAAAATGACATATAATAACATTTGTTTACCCCACCACCCAGAATGACAGACTGAAGGATGAACTGAGGAACTACAAGGAAGAATGTGATCAGCTTGCAGATCAGGTCGAGGATGTCAAGAAGTAAGATACGTTTGTTATGGTTTAATTTATACGTTTTGCGACCTAAGAATTAGATCGGGCCTATATATTTAACCAAGAGAATCAGTCAGGTATGAATTAGATTGCTTCCTTAAAATTGCTGAAAAACTTATCATCATAAGTATTAATAATGCATCGCAAACTTAGTCCAACATGTGTTTGACGTGTGTCCCCCACCCCACTATCCAACCCAATACCCCAACCCCCAAATGTCAAACATAACCACTACAGAGGTATGGTAATTTCAAGATTTCAGTTTCTTCTATGCATGGCTTATTAACTATCCCTAATTGGCTTAACTCTTAAGTAACATAAGACAAGATAACAGGCATTAAAGGCCAACATAATGTTATTAAAGGCACTAACCCACCAAATATCAGCAAAATTACACTACAAAATCGTTTATTCAAACCTTATACAGGTGTTCAGTAATGTATATCTGCCGATTAAAAGTATAGTTTTAATTATGGGTTCTTAAAATACCTGTGGTTGAATTTGCTTAAAATGAATTATGAGTTGGTAACTCCAGTTTTTGGGCTTTGGCCTGGCTGGTTAAAGCCGTTTATACTGTGTCTATAGAGTTTGGATTCTCAAACAAATTAAGTTATATATATACATTATCGTCGGTATGTTTAGGCTGTTGTTGGACGGATAGCTACTTTAATCCAAGAATTTATATCAGTTTTACTTGCAATTATTATATATTTTCGAAACACATCAAAAGTCAATCTTATATCTGCAAGCTGTAGTATTTGTATCTGTCTTGAGTAAAAAATGATACCGTCAGCACATGTTATAAGATTATACTGGGGCAGCAACCTCAGAGGGAGATGAGATGAAGGATTAAATTTCCCATCAGACATGCCTCCACCAGGAAACAAAGCCATGCTGGGAGAGGTCTGTAGCTCTAAAGCTCAAGGCCATTTCCACTGAGCTACCAAGACGACTTTGAGTTCAAAGAAAAGAAAAGAAACTTTGGTATCCAAAATCGGAACGTGTTTTACAGAATGTTTGTTGCATGCTTGATTATCTCATTCAGGGTGAAGGACGAGAATCGCCGACTGCTGCAGGAGAAGGCGGAGAATGAACAAGTGATCAAGCTTCTGGAGACCCAGAAGGACGTGCTGTCAAAGAGTGTAAGGGATTCTACCTTGTATCTAGACTTGCTTACAAGCTTGGACGACCAAGTCTGATGTAGATATGTAGTTAAAATACAGTGTGGCTCAATAAATCACAAAACAATCATTATATCTAGTTGGGATGGACTCACTGGCCTGGTATTAATATTGATTTTATCCGTTAAATGGGTTCAGATTTTTATAACCTCTGTGCCAACGCTAATGCTAATATCAGTATATTTCGTCAGATTTTATCCATTTAGTTTCATGACTGTTATAGCTGCCTTGTTGAGGCTAATGCTAGGATTGGAAAATATACTTAAAGAGCATGAGTGAGTTCATATTTTATTTTTGTGCAAACTTCACACTCAGTTTGTGAGAATCTGGAAAGTTAAACATTTCAAAAACTATTTGCTTTCTCGTCGCACTGGACTAAAATGCTCTTTAATAAGGATAGTTGCAGAAAATACTAATTTTGTTTCTCGTCGTAAGGGATACATCAGGCTTTTGTAAAAAAAAAAAAAAAATCTGATTCAGAATAAATATATATCAATGGTGATAAAACTGTTGTTGAGGTCTAAAGTTTGAATTCTCTATGGAGTTGGAATATAGGCTTCAATAAACCCTGGTGCCTAAACTAGGATAGCACGTATTACTGTGCAGAATGAATTTACAGTAAATAAGGAGTCATTTTTAGGCTCATTTATTATGTTTCGGCCCTTTAGAATAAAAGATATTGTTATTTTTTGATGTATTTTTTAATAAGAGTTGAGATGATAACTTTTGACTCATTTTGTCTTGTTCTACCACAAAAAAAACACTGAAAAACATATATATCCAAGAAAAGGGGAATAAACAAAAACACAAGCCAGCGAGCCGACTTGATGATTGTTTTGTGAGTTAGTAGCATGTTTTACATATTCTTTAGTTAATGTTTGCAGTGAATACTTACATTCTTATTCATACTTGATGCTCCTAACTCTTAGGCAAATCTGTCAATGTCTGCAAACATACTTGAATGTGTATTTTGAAGTAGTCCAAAATCTTTAATCAAACCCCAGGCCCTAGCGCCATTTTGTGGCTAACGAGATGCTGCCTTTCAATATTTGTTACAGTATTATTGGTCAGAGAGGCAAAACTGTTTATAGGTCAGTATAAAGTCGACAACTTATAGCCAACAAATAAACAAATTAATAAAAATAAGATGATTAATTTATTTCATTTTGCATTTGGCACAAATCTTCAGTTTGGGGCCATTCTTTGACATGTGACTACCGATCAGGTGCAGCAATATACATCGGAGAAATCACTGCACATTGTGGAATTGCACGGAATGTTAGGAGCGGAATTTTACGGACTGTTATTGCGTGGAAACACATTGAATGCAGTCCTCCAAATAAGACTCGCATCTGCGAAATTACTCATATTTTTTCACCAAAAACGCATTAAAAATATAATTAAAAAATTGTCGATAAATATTGAGAACCAAATTCCCACGTACGCACTTAATGAGTTAGAAAAATCGAGTGCAATCGAGTGCCTCCAGCAATTACTAGAAGATGCTTGCAAGAAGGAAAAAAGGCTGTTGTGACACAAACTAATGCCATTTAAAAATGACAGAAGCAATGTTGAATGTGTATGTAAGGGGATGGTAATGACTATTAAGGAGTAAACATTCTGCATTAATACTTTGTCCAAAATTTGTTTAAGAATATGCATTTGTAAATGTAAATACGTAGTTTTTGTGTCTCCCTTTTCGAAGAAAAATGCGATACATAGGGATCACTTTGTCATCTGTCCGTCCGTCCGTCAGTCCGTCACAAAAACTTTACATTGGTTATAACTTTTTCATTTCTTGATATTTCTTCATCAAACTTTCAATATATACTCTCATGACAACATCGACATGACCATTCCAAATATATTCAGGTCAAGGTCACGCTGAAGTTCATTATATGGGTTAAATATTCATTTTTTCCTCAAGAAAACTTAGTCCGGCTAGTTTGTCAAGGTCATTATCAGGGTCCAAAAAACCTTGTTATACTGACAAAGCGCTGACAGGTGACACACGTGTTTCATCTGCGTACAATATGCATTGTGCCGAAAGGTTATCTGGAGCTCTATTAATGTACGTATAATAAGGAGGTGTTATATACCAACTCTCTAATAAGATTCGGGGGATTCGGGGGAGGATATACATGTAGTAACCGTTTTGTCCTTATGCCCTTCTGTCTGCCCGTCCCGCTTATCTTGTTCATAGCATTTATCAAACCGTTTTAGATAATCTGATTAAATTTTGTAGTAGAATGCAACAAGCATGCAGAGCACATGAACCATAGATCTCGGTTGATTTTTCACCAACTTTTCTCCCATTTTATGTCTTTGACACTGTACATTTCTTTTTGTTGTCTATATAGCATATGTCTGAAACTGTTTAATGTAATCGCACGAGACTTTATTTTGTGTGTGTACTTTAAATCGGTGCCTTGGTTTATGGTTACATGACCTTGGTTTGTCAACACCTGACACCTGACATGCCATAATTGTGAAAAAAGGATTTCATAGACGAATCAAAACAAAGTAAACCAAACAAAATAATAGGTGTGGTTCCGGTTTCCTGACCCTACAACAATTAATTTTTTATTTTTTTTTACATTTTGCATTTTATGGTTTCTTTTCTTCCTTTTTTTAATTCTTTTTTTCCTATTGGTTCTGTATCTGATGATATCAACAAATATATAGTTACGTTTGTTTACTTTTATTTATTTATTGGGTATAAAAGTATAGTTTAAAAAAATATATATATATACAGTCGAACTTCGATAGCACAAACACAGGTGATTCGAATACCATTCGTAACTCGAACACATTTTCAGGTCCCCACACAACTCATATATAACTCAATGCAATTTAACCTCGATTATTCGAATATTATTTCTCGAATACCCCGGCTCGCTCGAATACTTTTTATGGACCGAAGATCCATTTTTGTGTGAATTTAAACCTCGCTTAATCGAAGGTGATGATCCGTTGCCATGCGACGTCGGCCATATTAATTGTAATCGACATGTTTGTATTTGTTTGTAGCACGTTCGATCATAGTGCGAAAACAGATAAAGTTGGTTGTTAAAGGTGCGAACATTTATGAGTGAAAAGCAATGATAGACAGATAAAATTTATGTTTAGTGAACTTCGTTTACTGTTAATTACGATAAATTAAACACGGTTGATTTTCTAATTAAATAATGTACCAAAACCAGTCTTACCTTGTTCTCATTATTCGGACTTCCGGAATGTATGTTAAAATCTATTAGTTTGATATTTCTTGAAATAAATGATAAAACAAACACTTTATTGCAGTAAGACTGGTTTCGGTACATTATTTATTTATTGTTTGCTTAAACCTCATAACGGATATATAACATGTAATTGTTACACTGAAAAATACTATTTCGGGTGGTACACAAATTTGGATAGATATTTTGGTTTTTACCGTTACCTCGATGCCTCGAAGCCACCGATAGCTCGAACATATCCCTATGATCCCGCTGACTTCGAGCTATCGAGGTTCGACTGTATATATAAAAATAAAATATATTTAGAAAATAAAATATTTTCCCTACCAACCTACCCTATTTTTTTTTTGAGCATGTAATAGGAACCACACATATAATTTTATTTGGCCTAATGTTTATAAAAAATATCAGTTTTCCAGGTAGTAAAATTATAATTTCAAAGCTATTCGTCCTTTCATGTGCGCCATATGTCGTCTGAAAATGTTTTGATATGAAGAATTAAACTTTTGAATTCATTAAATGTTGTTTATAGAGGACGTTTGACATTTAGTTATAGACAGACAAGTGATTCTGTATCCAACTTGAAAGTGGAATTTTGAGATTTCACTTTTAATAGTTATATAAAGCCATAAAATTATTCCAGATGATCAGATCTTTGTACCAGTGAAAGTAGTTCAAACTTGTCAAGGTATATGCCTGTGTACATGTATTTGCTCTTAATTATGTTAAGGAAAGCAAAAATTATAACTCTGAATATTTTCTGCCATGAAAGAGGAGCGTGTTCACATTGTTTAATAAGCGTGGTGATGCATTTGTTGACTATGACATTTGGTTTGCAGGACAATCGCCATAGAATACAGGTACTTATATTGCACCTATGTATTACTGCAACAAAGGGATGCATAAATTAATAACAGAAGAATTTTGTACATTTCATTAATTTTACATCTTTTGGCATAATTTTCAAAAAAAAAGAAGATATGAACAATTTCAAATTTGTTGGCACCAGATAGTCTTATTTAGCTGGTGTTCTGTTAACCCCTATTCAGCTAAAAAATGCTTGGATTTTAACTGGGAATGTAAGAAGTATAGTTATATGACATTTGTCTAGTGTTATATGTAAAGCAATGTTGCAACAAAAGAAGTAATCTTTCTGTAATGTACAAGTGCTGAATGCGTTGGAGAGGCACAGGTAAAGTCAGTAGATGATTTTGCCCTTAAGTATAGTTTGTAACATGTGCTGGGCATTGGTGTTTCCTGACAACCATTCAGACTGCAGTGCTGTGCACCAGTGTCCCCTGACAACCATCCAGACTGCAGTGCTGTGCACCAGTGTCCCCTGACAACCATTCAAACTGCAGTGCTGGGCACCAGTGTCTCCTGATAACCATTCAGAATGCAGTGCGGGGCACCTGTATCCCCTGACAACCATTCAGACTGCAGTGCTGGGCATCACTGTCCCCTGACAACCATTCATACTGCAGTGCTGGGCACCAGTATCCCATGACAACAAATCAGACAGCACTGCTGGGCACCAGTGTCCACTGACAACAAATGAGATTGCAGTGCTGGGCACCTGCATTCCCTGACAACTATTCAGATTGCAGTGGTGGGCATCTTTGTTTTCTGTTTTTAGTTCACATGCACCTTTATGTTTTAATTGAATACACCATACATTGTGGCTGGTTAGAATACAGGACTGTGACGAGGGAATGGTGCGGTTATATTCGTTTGGTTTTGCTCTTTTGGCCGTAGGCCAGGGGAGCTTAATATGTGATGGTGCATTGTCCCTTGTCTTTGCTTATCCGTCGTCCATAAGCTTTTTGTTGTAAACTCTAGTAAACATGTTCTGGTTTTCACCAGATTTGACATGAAAATTCACTTAAACAAGTTTAGCAATGAATACAATTGACGTGTGCTCCTGAGTTACTGCCCTTAGTGTTTTGAAAAGGTAGAATTTCAGCATGTGAATGAATGAATGAATGATTGAATGAATGAATGAATGAATGGCGTCGACTCTACCGACTCTTCAGATTGTGAACACAATAACTTTTGTTTAATTGTTTCTGATTTTCAAAACATTTGCTTTGCTTAAACAGTAAATAAAAAGTTACAGAAAGTGTTTTCTTGTTATAAAGAGAAATAAATATTAAATATTGAACTTGAAGGGAAGTAGACCAAAAAAAAAAAAATATATATATCTGTGATACTGCTTTACAGGTGCTACTGTGTTATTTTGCATCAGGTTTACAGAATATTTACATTAGGCCATAATAAATGAATTGCCATATTATCATCCCCGCCCACCCCCATTGTTTTTATGCCGCCCCGGTAATTTTTATTTCTTCAAACAAAAAAAAAAGAAGAAAAAAAAATAAATAAAGAAATTCGCTGGAAGTATGAAACACTATTAAAAATGAGTTTTCAATCTTGGAAATACTCAATAATATGTTACTATTTTTGCCTTGTGCCGAGGCAATATTCCATTTGTCGTATAAAATAAAAAAATAAAATTTCGCCCCAACCCCTATTTCGAAATAAATTTGGATGATCAACTAGCAATTAATTTATTATGGCCTTACTTCCTTTGTTATAAATGCTGTGTTAGCCAACAGAGCGTCCGCAGCCTCTCTTGGGATTAATGTTGTTGTTTGGTATACTTTTGATAGGCTTATGTTTCAGCAGAATTGTTTTAAGAACAAAGATTATGGAAAACCGGGGTGTTTACTTGGTGTGTCTGCATTTTTGTTGTTCTGGTTTATCAACACAAACACCATATTTATTCTGTCAGCATGGTTGACACACAAGGATCACTTTTTATATGTCTGTTTAAAAGTGAAGTCCCTTTGTTTTTCTTTAGACTCTTAAAATATAAGATATGATCTCCCAAAACTTTGTGGATATGATTAGCAGCGAGTAGAGGTGTACATATATTTTAACAAAAAAAAAATCTGCCAGAGTTATGCCCCCTTGCATTGGATTTATAATCCGTATTTCCCCTAATAGTAGCACCTTCACTGACAAAAGCGGGCCCCACACCTTAAAAAAAACACACACAAAAAACCTTCAAATTCAATACATTTTCTATCTTTTATATCCCAAAATCCAAAAAGAAAATCTAACTTCAATAAATTTTCGATCTTTTTTTTCTTGGCATTTTGCATAGCGCCCGGACGCTACTATTAGGGGAAACACGGTAAGTTTCTAAGCATATTTCATAGGATGCTTGCTTTCTTATCACAAGATGTTGGCAGTATTTCCATTGCCCTGAAACACACATGCTGTAGGTGGTTAACTTTATTATGTCTTTTATTTCATTAATAGTATAACTTAGTGATGCATTATACTTATTATTGTTATTTTATTCATAATTTTGCATTGCAGAGATGTTGAGATTTTATTTTATTTTCAGTAGGTGATAAAATTTGTGTTACTCGGTTTTTATCCTTAGGTTCTATAGTAAAATACAAATCTTTGGCAGAGTAAAAAGACGATCATTTTCAAGATTTTGATTTAGAAGATACATATATTGAATCAATTTGCATGAATGTGCATGAAATATTCAGGGTTTTAAAAGAATCACACTGTAAATACCTTAATTTTAACAGTGAACTTGGTTGAACATCAAGGATAAAGACCGAGTTTATCACCTACCAGAATGTATTGGCTATGTCTTATTTCTGGTCACTGATTGGTCAGTTTTTTTGATGATGCTCTATCAAAATTATGAATGCAATATACCTTTTTAATATACTCAAGATTAAAATATGAGATTTATATTTTATACTTAATTACTAATAAATATATTTTAACCAGGTATGCACTTGTTGTTTTCAGTACTTTTAATTCTCTTCTTCATTTACCACTTTCCCTTAGCCTCGTCCGTCGGATGGGGACTTAAACGGGTGGTCCCTTATATCGGTCTATCCTCTGAGCACTTTAAAGAACCATAGGAATCTATTCAATAATAAGAGTAGGGCACGGTTCCCGGATTCCTATGTATACTTCCCCTCTCTCTGGGGCGGCTCTAAATAACCTATACTGTGTTGATGAGCCGTTAAACAACATTCAATTCAATTCATTTACCAAACCCCTGCAGGCCCTTCCTGTCACCAATATTTGCCAAACCCCTACATGCCCTCGCCTCTTACTAATATTTACCAAACCCCAACATGCCCTCGCCTCTTACCAATGTTTACCAAACCCCTACATACCCTCACATGTTACCATTTTATACCAAACCCCTACATTACCTTACCAGTTACCATTATTTACCGAACCCCTGATTGCTCTCGTCTGTTACCAATGTTTACCAAACCTCTACATGCCCTCACCTGTTACCAATATTTACCAAACCCCTGCATTTCCTCACATGTTACCAATATTTACCAAACCTCTACATACCCTCACCTGTTACCAATATTTACCCAACGCCTGCATGCCCTCACCTGTTACCATTATTTACCAAACCTCTGCATTCTCTCACATGTTACCATTATTTACCAAACCTCTACATGCCCTCACCTGTTACCATTATTTACCAAATCTCTACATGCCCTCGCCTGTTACCAATATTTACCAAACCTCAAAATGCCCTCACCTGTTACCAATGTTTACCAAACCTCTACATTACGTTGCCTGTTACCAATATTTACCAGACCCCTGCATGCCCTCAACTGTTACCAATATTTACCAAACCCCTGCATACCCTCACCTGTTACAAATATTTACCTAATGGCTGCATGCCGTCGCCTGTTACCAATATTTACTAAAGCTCTGCCTGCCCTCACATGTTACCACTGTATACCAAACCTCTGTATGCCCTCACTTGTTACTACTATTTATTAAACCCCTGTATGCCCTCACTTGTTACCACTATATACCAAACACCTGTATGCCCTCACCCATTACACATACTTGCAAACCCCTGCATGCCCTCACCTGTTACCGGTATTTACCAAACCTCTACATGCCCTCACCTGTTACCAATATTTACCAAACCTCTGCATGACCTCACCTGTTACCATTATTTACCAAACCCCTGCATATGCCTTCACATGTTACCAGTATTTACCAAACCTCGGCATGCCATCACCTGTTACAAATATATATATACCAAACCCCTGCATGCCCTCGCCTGTACCAATATTTACCAAACCCGTGCATGCCCTCGCCTATTACCAATATTTACTAAACCCCGGTACGCCATCATCTGTTACAAATATATATACCAAACCCCATGCATGCCCTCGCCTGTTACCAATATTTACCAAACTCCTCCTCACCTTTTACCAATATATACCAACCCCCTGCATTTCCTCACCTGTTACTTTAATAACTTTAGCCTATATTGATAGCCACAGGTAAATACTAAATTCTGACATTTTTAATATAGATTTTGAAGTTCAATAGCAAAGTAAACATATGAAACCAATTGCCTTCAAATGAAAAGCCAGAGCAGATGCATTGATACAACCTTTAATATTGGCCCTGATATTGCAATAATGTCATGTTTAACTATGGACTGTGCAGGGATAAAGTTACTAAACAGTTAAAAAAGGAGTCTTAACAATGAAAAACTGATCAAATCAGTCTTCAAAATATCTTTAATTGGACTTCAAGACTCAGTACATAAATACAAAAATGATAGCATAAAACAAAACTTCAATATTAAACTCGTTAGCTAGAACACATTTTGCGCACTTGACAATAGTTTCCATAGTGTGGTATCCCTTTTATACATATGGTGACATTGGAAATTAAATTGGTCCTTTGAAGTTTTGTATAATGACAGATAAGCTAGCAGTCCGCAAATAATATTGATATAATGCCTGAAATTTTGATAATTGAGCAATCTGTTGAGGCCCTGATTAACAACAGAAAAAAGAAAGAAAGGAATACCGGGGATATGTAACATAATTGTTTTGAGACTCGCCTGTCGCAACACATTCTAAATATCAAAGAAAATAATATTATGGTATATTGGAATAAATTTAGTGGTTGAGAATAGTAAAAAAGGTTCTAGAGCATTTCCCTCATTAACTTAAATAAGAATCAGATGCTATGTTCCCCCTCCTTCCAATGTTAACCAATTATAAAATGTAAGTCATATCTGGTTACTGCCATACTAATGGAATTGTTATCGTTGTACAACATTAATTGTTGGCAGATTGAAAGAAAACACAATTTATTATGAATAATTATAAGTATAAATTATAAAAAAATAAAAATGCTGAACAACTTGTCAATCTTTTCTTCTTCTTTTTTTTATTTCATGGACCCCTTCCAGGGCCTTTTTAACCCCTTCCATGGCCTCACAAACCCTCTTCCAGGAACTGTTACAGTCCGGTTCAGAAATGATATTCCAGTGATATTTTGTGTTTTTGCTCATTTTGATTTGAATATGTTGCTTGTTGGGGAGAAGTAAGTGTTGCAAAATGAAATATAGTTAATTATTTATGATATTTATTGTGTTTGATGGTTGATGATTTGCTGATTGGCCAATATGGCATTGCAGTTTTCTTAGGATATAAAAGCTGAGATGGGACAGATTGTAGCTTGCTCTCAGACATTATCTCCAAGACAATGAGTGGCACTTGAAGTTATCATCTTACATTTAATTATTGATTAATATTGATTTGATATGTTTGTGCTGGATGTTAAGTAGAAAGTGAAATATTGTTGATATATATGCCTCGGCATTGCCATTATACCAAATACAAGTTAAAGGGGTTATATCAGGCTTTTCCTAGAAGCATCTAAAAAATGGTAAATGTTCCCAATTCATTATAAAAGAATGTCACAACCATCAAAATATGATGTTTAGTTCTTAAATTTGAATTCACCAAAAGCTTTGAATGGAATTGGGGAGGGGTGTGGGGGTGGAGGGTAGGGAGTGGGGGGAACCTAATAGCACGTATCATTGTGCAGGATGAATTTTCTTGTAAAAAAAGGGTAATTTTAAGCTTGTTCAGTTGGTTTAAAACTTGATGAAAGAATCAAAGAAATACTTCATTAGTTTGCCATTATAAAAGATGCCAATGTTAATTGTTAAAGGGACACAAACAATCTTGATTTCTTAAAAACGTGTGTTTTCTACATGGCTTACATTTGCAAATCATTAGTAATAATTAATTGAATTGTGGCAAAGTAAATTGTTTATGCATATTACTGATTGTTGATTATATTGCACCAATAATATATTTAAACCTTAGGCAGAATTACAGTTTACCGTTTGCTTTTCATTCATTTTAATTTAATTATATACAAGCAGTTTAAAGTCGGAACGATACGCAAATAAAAAAAATTGAGATGCTAATTTTAATTTTCGATAAATATATACTTCAAGATTGCCTTATATCCCTTTAATATTCGCTATTACGTTCACAGTGTGTGTAAATAGACGCATATCATGGTATCAGAATGCTCTTTAAAGTATTGTTTTTTATTGGAAATCATTTATTCTTGTTTGTAATTCATCTAACAAAACTATGAATATGGCACATGTGGATGACTATTTGTTAATTAAAATCATTACATTTTATACTCTATTTGTTAATTGGAAATCATTACATTTTATACTTGTTCATAACTGTAGCAAAACTATTTGGTGCCTGTGGATGATTTTATTTAAGAAATAGAACATCATTTACGGTGAATTATCGTGTAATATATCACGGTTTGGAGTTCAAATGTAAAGAATAATTTCACGAACCCTTTGGGCTCGTGAAATGATTGTTACAATTGAACGACAAACCGTGATATATTACAAGATAATTCACCGTAAACGATGTTCTATTTCTATTCTTAAACCCCTAAAATGTGAAAATAACGCAAACATCTGAAATCTTTCGCATTGCTTTGCTTACTCTCCTAACATTGCAAATGTTACAGTGATATCTTTCGCATTGCCTTGCTTATTCTCCTATCGTTGCAGACGTTACAGTGATATATCGTTGAATATAAGGAGGTATTTTAAACTCGGCTATATAGTGCGGGTGTATTAGAATTAATGATTGTTTGATGAGTAAGATAACCTATGGAGAGGCTTTGTAATAGAGAGGATTCTCCACAATTTTGATTTATTGGATAAATAATTGATTCCCCCAATGTGCCATGAAACTACAGTCAGTCTAACTTGAGCTTTTATTTTGTGAATTTAGGATTATTATTACCAGAGACGTTATAAACCACTTCTTATATCTCTGTTATTACATCTTAAATTGTAAGACCTTAATGAGTTTATGTGTTATTTTATTATGTATAGTCTTCTAAAATATAGATGGTACTATCCACAGAATGGAATTGCATGTTGTTTAACGGCTCATCAACACATTATAGGTTTATCCACAGAAGAAATGCTGTGAAAACTGTAGTGGTCTATTTACATGTCATACATTTATAATTTCCCCGTGTGGTTGCCGGGGTAGAATACAACCACTGCAAACACACCGTCACATGCAGAGGTCCTCATTCATATTCATTTTGTCATTTTTTGTTCATGCTCATTAAAGGTCTTCATCATGACCCCTGCATTGTTTCAGGTGCCATCTCTCTCAAATCACTAAGAGCAGTGGCAGAAAAACAATAAACGTGGTTCCAGCGTAAATGGAGTCTACAATAGAATTTGCAGCAACTCTGCAGTTCAGGGTGAGAAGGTCCTAGGCCCATACTCCATATTTTATCTCGATGTACATGGAGGATGAGCCTGGCATGTTCATGCCTGTTAGGCGCCATATAACCTTTCATGTGTTGGTGCGCCTTAAAACCCAATTCAATTCAATTGAATGTTGTTTAACGGCAAATCAACACAGTATAGGTTTATCCACAGAAGAAATGCTGTGAAAACTGCAGTGGTCTATTTACATGTCATACATTTATAATTGTAAGTAAAGAGTCGCTTAAAGGACAAATGGCAATCTTGTTCTGAAAAAAGTCACAGTCTTTCACTGGAATCTGAGTACTGTACACCTCCCACCATCCACAAGAATCGACACTTTCTCATTTGATAAGTGAAGCTGCCAGTGGGATTCAAATCCACAGTGGTGAGAGGCGAGAACATTTTTGGTGCAGTGTCTTTACTATCCGGTCCTGGATGCGCTTAAATTATTTCTGATCTAGTTAAAAAGAAAAATTTGGTTTGTACTAATATTTGAGTGAAATGCATAAATTGTGTAGTAAGAAAATTGTGAACTATTTCTTTCTTGTCATATTCTTTGTGTATATAACAGCCCCACAACTTTCTACTCACACTCTTTTTTAGTTTGTTTTAGTTGTTAGAAAAGGGTAATATTTGTTTATTCCCTGATTTAACCTCACTCCCTTTTAAGAATTTTTGCAGCCCAGATTGCTTATTTGAAAGAATATGGCAATCTCTGATATATATATATAGAGTTTAATTAACATTGTTGAAGTGATACGTGAAATAATTCCAGATTGAGAAAGATTCTTGCGATATAGAAACTCGTGCGTTTTAGAAACGAGTGCGTTTTCGCACGAGTTTCTATATCGCAAGAATCTTTCTCACGAGTGAATTATTTTCCGTATCACGACAAAAATGTTATTAAACTATATAATATATATTCTGTGATGAATTTCTTTCAGTCTTTTGACACAAGTATTCCTTCTTCTGTCACTCCTTTGGCGACAGCGCGGAGTAATATCATGACGTCAATTCGTGACGTAATATCGTGACGTCTATCGTTTAGTTCATAACATTTGGCTACTGTGCTATCTTGCACACTAGGCGAGATAGCACAGTAGAGGAAGGGATATGTCATAGATTTTCTCAAACTGGGAAATTTCTATAATTCATCACAGAATATATAATATATATATATATTACCAGGAACGCCCTTATTTATGACAATTGTAAGAAATGTTTTGTGTTTTTTTTCCAGGCTGAGACTAGCATTGACAAACTGAAGGATATAGATAAGCTTTCTGAAAAAATCGGCCAGTATAGAAGTGAAAATGAGCACCTCAGGTATTTATATATACTCGGTAAAAAAAGTTTTGAACCAGGGTATATAAAGTCATATAAAAATAAAACTAGTGGACAGAATTTAAGTATCTTTTTTTAGTAACCAAGGTCTACCCTACCCGGTTAATTTGGTACCAGAAACATTAAATTCCAAACAAGATTTGATTTTAAAAAAATATCAGGAACACACAAAGGGTCTGTAAAAAATGTTGCAAAGTCCATAAAAAGAACAGTTACAGACATTCGAGTAACCAATAAAAAGATTATTGTTTTTTTGCAAACTTTCATTGTAAACGATAATTATTGTTGATTGTTCATCTATTGACAATTATCAACTCAGATAATAAGGGTTATGGTCGAATGTCATGGTTCAGCGATCATTGTACGGGTTCGAACAATGCCCTGGTCCAAAACTTTTTTTACCGAGTATATCAATCATTTTCAGTCTGTTACTATTCACTCCTTCCTTGCAGAAAACGCCTCCACCATCTTCGCATAGCTGGTGGTGTAAGGTTTAGTATTGCTCAGGCCTATGATATACATGGTTTAAATCCAGGTGTTGCTTTAAAATATGTATAACAGTGTTGTTTTTTATGTTTTAATTATGTTTTGTGTTGCAGGAGTAGAATAGGAGAGTTGGAGAAGGTGCGCGACAATCTAATAGAGCAGAAGGAGGAACTACTGGTATAATTACTGTTTTATTACTCCATAATTAATTATACGCAGGGCTCAAATTTGGGTTCACATACTCGCTAAATGCGAGAAGAGAATTCAAAAAATGTGAATGGCTTTTGTCTGCACTGGCAAATCACTGCAAGTAAGAACTTCTTATCGTTCACATAAATTGTAAACTATCGGTGATTTCAAGGTCACAGTATGACGCAGCTTTAGTGCTAATTAGTCGCATGCTTTATCGCAGTTTTGTTGGCTGTGTGCAAATTGTGCTGAATTGGCATTGGACGTTACTTCTCCTGCTGCTATATTTAGAAATCAAGCGTGGATTACCACTTGAGTCGTCCTCTATGAAAAATCACTTTGCCATATGAACCTAGAATTAGCATTTTCAGCACCCCCACACCCCCCCTCCCCCAATCTTGGGAGTGGGGTGGGGGTGGGAGTAGGGGTGGGCAGAGTATACTTTGACTCCCCCTCCCCCAAGCTGGTGATGTTCCTGAAGTGACATTTTCCTATCATTTTTCATTTGCTCGCAGATATTGTGATATTTCCACTAAGATATTGAATTTCCTCTTTGTTCTACAAAATATATTTTAAATGACGATCATTTCTCAGGCAAACAGTGAACTGATCTACAAGAAACCTCAGCTGGAAGAGCTGGAAGCCAAGATAGATGAACTGAGGGAGGCCAACAGACAGCTGCGGGAGATTAATGAACAGGTCAACGAGAAGGCCGAGATACTCGGACAGGTACGCTATAATAACACTGAGCATACAGCATGCTATAGACATTATGCAGCCATCAAGGATGATTATTCCCATCTATTGTGGCTTACACTGGGTCTCGTAATTCCAGATGAGAATAAAAAATGTTAAAAGCGTCTATAGATAAAATGTACAGGAATTAAAGAAGCCTTAGATATTTTTCATTGCCACCACGGGAAAATAGAAATATCTGTTATTTTAAACTAAGAATCACAAATGATTACAGGAGCCAAGTTTAATTTTTATTTTAATCTTAAAGTAATTATGAAGTATTAAATTTACACCTCGATTTATTAATCTAGAAACATTTTGATTTCAGACTTGTTTGGTTTAACCTCACTACATCCAGTTCAATGGGCATAAATTGTAAACTTATTTAATAGTGAAATTGTATTCTTTGACTCAAATTTGTCATATTTGATCAAATGATGGGAGTAGTTTTGTAGTTAAGGTCAAAATAAGACTTCTGCTTAAATTATAGGAGGAGTGTTTGCATTTTTGTGGATAATATTGAATTCATGTATCTTTCGTCCATGTCATGCCGAATAATGTGAACAGACCAATTTGAAATTAATAAAAATCAATGTATGTCACACACCCCTTAGTTTCTGTTTCATCGACCAATCAAATTGCTTGTTTCAGCCGGATCAGGAGAGTGGAGACGAAGGTTTTGTAACAATCTCTGAGTCGTGTACTGTAACTCCGTCCGAGTCACGTACCGCGAACTTACAATCACAATCTGTAAACTCAGAGTGGAAACCCACCAACTCTGATTTGCAGTCTGTGAGCTCAGAGTCCCAAAATAACCCCCCGAGCTTCGTCTCAGCAGGGTTTACACCAGTGGCAAACGTAATTTCCAAAATATTTCTCATAACTCATGTCTGTGAAAAGTGATATGATGCAAATACATTTGTGTAGGATACTTTGTTTGTACAATAGTGAAATCAATGAGAAATATCTCTAAAGTTTATTGAAAGAAACATAAAAATTATCTTTAACCATATGTGTTTTCACCGAAATTTAAACTTTACATGTATTTGCATCATTTGACTTTTTTCATAAGCATGTAGGCATCTTACCCCATTTATTACATTTCTGTGGATAAATTACGATGATATTCAAGTTAAAGATAAATATATAATACAACGGGTGAATTATAGTTATTTTATTTACTTTAACAGCATCACTCGATGAAACGAAATGTAATAAATTGTTTAATTGGTTATTTAGGTAGATTATTTAGTAATAATTCACTCTGTAAGACTTGTGAAGCATTGTACCACTTACTGCCATGTTTCTGACTTCGAGTGAATTATCAACAAATATTCTACTGAAAGATCCATGAGACAAATATCTTTGACACCTGATTATAGTTAAGCTTTTACCAGTAGATGGTATTGTTGACCTGACCTTGGTTCGGAAGTTTTGGGGTCTTTATATCGGAATGATATATTTAGTTTTTCTGTAATTTGCACATTTTAGTTTATGCACTTTTTTTTTTACCCATTTGTAGATCTTAGAATAAGAATTAGAAGTCAGAGCTCAATTGACAACATTGTATCCTGCTTATTTAATATTAAAAAAAAAAAACAATTACTGAAACAATAAAACAACATTTAAAAACTTAGATGTTATTATGACAATAAGGATGCATACTAACGGCTTCTCTCCTATGAAGCAATGCAGGCTAAAATAGTGGATCAAGTGTCAAAGAACAAACCCCTGAATACATTTTACCACTGTTCCATCATCCATGGTATAATATATGCTTCATTCTTTACATGTTGTAATATATGCTTTTTCATTTATTGACCTGCATGCTTTCTTTAATGAAATAAAATATATTTGGCATTTAATGGAACTTTTGTGAAGAATAACTTTTAATAAGCATGTTGTTAAGTTACTGCATGACTGAAACCATGTGCATGCACAATAATTGTTATATACTTAGGATTTAAGAAACGTCTTTTCGGTACTTCTGAAATACAAGACTCCTTCGTTTATTATTGTAGTTGAAACTGTTTATTTCTGTAGATTGTCATTTAGCTTCATACTTCAATTGTAGCTTTACCATTAGCCTTTTCAAGGCCCTTCCAATTATCCTTATCCTTACCAAGAATCTGCCAATTCCCCTTACCAAGAATCTGCCAATTCCCCTTACCAAGAATCTGCCAATTCCCATTACCAAGAATCTGCCAATTCCCCTTACCAAGAATCTGCCAATTCCCATTACCAAGAATCTGCCAATTCCACTTACCAAGAATCTGCCAATTCCCATTACCAAATCTACCAATTCCCATTACCAAGAATTCCCCTTAAAAAGAATTTCCCTTACCAAGAATTTCCCTTACCAGGAATTTCCCTTCCAAGAATTCCCCTTACCAAGAATTACCCTTATCGAGAATTTCCCATACCAAAAACTCCCCTTACCGAGAATTGCCCTTACCAAGAATTTCCCCTACTTGGAACATCCTGATATATTATTTTATACCAAACCTTCAATATTCTATTTCATGACAGCAGTATAGGCCAGACACTTACTGCCAACAGGCAGACTGTAACGCGCTTCATGGAACTTGCCATTCACTATCAGCTTTCAAAGCTGCATAAAGTTTAGTGAATAAAGAATAGAAAACTAGTGAATCAATTCTTTATTGACATATATACATATAAACCTGGGTAACTTTCTCATTACTGCCTTCAGCTTGACTACTCCTCCTCCTCCACTCCTGATTCATTCATACTCGTTCCTCAACACATTCTCATTAGAAAGGTAGTATGTATGTCATGTGACCACAATGTCCATTTTTATTGGTTGTCGAGTGTTTTTGTGACCATTCTTTATTTTTCAGTGGTTGTTTAAATCTATTGTCTGTCAAACATGATTTGATTGGCTTTTCTTGTCATGTGATAATTATGTCTCCATTTGGATGAGATGTGTTTTGATTTGATTGGCTAATTAATGCCATGTGATTTTTCATTTCACATTTGATTGGCAGCTTAATGTCATGTGAATGGTTTTGTCCACTTTAATTGGTTGATTAAAGCTGTGTAATTGTCAAGCATAATTTCATTTGCTTCATTGCTGTTGTCTAATTGTATATGAATTTTAGAGGATATTGAGTCTTATCATAGCTGCAATATTGACTTATTTTGATTTTGCCAATATTTTCAGAGATGGGTTGCTTGTATACAAGTAATATTTCAAAGATTTGAAGCTGTTTAATAAAAGCTTTAAAAGCTGTGCATCTTTTATTACATTTGAGCAATACTTCTATTACAGCTTGCTGAATAACGCTTCAACGTTTTCATAAATGTAAATTGTAATAGGCAAGCTTCCTGTAATAGATCAAATTCAGTTGTCTTTATATGTATTGTTATTTTGTTACTACTCGTTCCTGTGCTATATATGTAATGTTGTTCTGTATATGTACTGTCACCCATTTAATGTACCTGCTCACAAAACTGGTTAGTTTAGTACTCATTACAACCCGGTTCTCATTACAGCAAGTCTATTACAAATCTGTTCTTTAAGTCTAGTATAATGTCCCATGTTGGGTTTGATTCCGTTTTTCAATTCAAACTTTTGCCAGAACTAGAACCAGAAAGACTTGGAATCAGTGTTTCACAATGTGTACTGTTGCCATGGTTCCATAACTTCTAAATCTATATCTTTACTGTCAGAACCAGAAAGTCTTCGTCTCCAAACCAAAAAGACTTGGGATCAATGTTTCACAATGTGTACTGTTGCCATGGTTCCATAACTTCTAAATCTATATCTTTACTGTCAGAACCAGAAAGTCTTCGTCTCCAAACCAGAAAGATTTGGAATCAGTGTTTCACAATGTGTACTGTTGCCATGGTTCCATAACTTCTAAATCTATATCTTTACTGTCAGAACCAGAAAGTCTTCGTCTCCAAACCAGAAAGATTTGGAATCAATGTTTCACAATTTGTACTGTAGCCATGGTTCCATAACTTCTAACTCTGTATCTTTACTGTCAGAACTAGCAAGTCATAGTCTCCAGTGATTCACAATCTGTATATCTTCACTGGCAGAACAAGAAAGACTAATTATAAGTTCACAATCTGTTTGTTCTGTTGCCATGTTTCATAACTTCTACCTCTGTATATTTACTGGCAGAACCCAAAAAGCTTTTGTTTCACAATCTGTACTGTTGCTATGTTTCAATAACCAATTCTGTATCTTCACTGGCAGAACCAAACAGGCCCAGAAGGTCTGAGATTCCTGCAGAATGCATTTATTCATCTGCCACCTAAAAATCTGTTAGATGAGTTTGTAAGTTATCTATGTTGGTCGTGGTAGACATACAAGGAACTGTTGGTATCGGTATATGTTAAAATATTTGGTGATGGAGTTATCTTAGAATTTCGCGTATTAAGACATGTAAGAAGGGAGTCTTCTTCTGTATTAACTTCTATTATTTACGAGAATGCTGACTGTTCAAGCCTCACCGACTCCACTGGGCTTCTTTTGATGTGTCCTAATGCAAGACTCTTCCCTTAGCTTAATCCATCGAAGGGGCAATCCCATGTAAAGGAATCTGTCATCCAAGCACGTTAAATAACTAAAATAATCCCTTGATAGTAAAAGGACACCTTTCTGGTTTCCTATGTATCCTTCTTGGGCAGCTAGAAATAACCTAAGTATATGTGTTGATGAGCTATTAAACAACAATATATGTATGTTATACCCAATATCATGTCTAATATACATGTAGATGAGTCTGTCTGGTCAATATATTTTATGCCCGATTGTCATGAATAAGGTTGTTGTCTAAATGCATGGTTATTAATCAATGCTGCTTGAGTTGTGTTGTTAATACCGGGTGCTTGGATCATGTAGTAAATGGCCGATTAACCCTTAACCCGCTAAGCACGACTATAATATCCGTTGCGTCCATTGTAAACCTGGATCAGATCAGGGTTTACAATGTCCATCTGCTAATCAGTCATTTTCCTCAAAACACCCCTTGAAAACAAAGTGGAATGGTCTCAAGTCCTTTTTCAAAGAATGAACAGTCCATTATATATATGTAGCAGGTTAAGGGTTAACAAATAAATGTTTGATTCCGGTTTGATGTGTAACTGTAACAACTGTATAAAGTTAAAACCAAAAAGTAAAATGTGTTTGCTATAAATTACATATCATTTCTTATTATTTGAAATGTTATATTAATTTCTTTTGAAAGAGATAATTTGCTTTCACTCATTGTATACTTTCTAGAACAGACATATCAGTTAGAAATATTATTTTTGTCTGACAGAAATTATTGGTGGTGCCATTTAATATGTCACTTCTTTTCAATAAGAAAATATATCACAAAAAGACGTTACGTCACTATAAAACTGCATATACATTACGTGGTCAGAGTATTAACTTTCATACCCCATCCAACCCCATCTCCAAGAGGCGAAAACAGGGTTGGCTGGGGTATGAAATAAAACCTTAATTTCAGCTTAAAATTTTGCATATTGTAAAATTAAAACATTTAATAGTTAATTTTACGCTGGATATAGAATATTTTCAGTAAAAAATGTTGTTAAAAAAGCGTTTTATTGTCGAAATATCTGTTATAAAATCTTGCTAATATAAGGTTTCCCATCACTTAATGGAAATAAGGCGCGACCACGTAATGAAAGCCAATAAGTGCCTTCAATGGTTGTATTTAATATGTCAAATTAGGCCGAGGTCAACCTGATGCCATGACGTCTCATGTAAGAGAGAGTTACATGAGGGAATCACCTAAAATGAGAGAATTACCTTTCCTTTCTTCAGATTTTCATAAAATGTTGGCTGATATACCTGTATAGGGAAGTTGAAATATGTTTAGATGATCTCCGGTTTATATTTTAGGAGAACGTCACTTTGAAGGACGCCATTGGTGGAGATGGTTCTGTGGTTCCCAGGATTGAACTTGAGAGGTCAGTCTTTCATATATGTAGTAACTCTTAAAGGAGTTCCCATTCCATATAAGTTTTATGGAACAAGTTATGAAATATTTCAGTTTAAACAAGCCTTTTGGCTATACATGAGATAGACAAGGTTGATGTCAAAGAGTTTGTATTTTATCTGTAATAAAAAAAAATTGTGCCACTTTTTAAAATAAATAATCAAAAAATGATTTGTATCACATTATGAAATGGTAAATAATAAGTTTATGACAAAGAGCATAATAAATCAAATAAAACAGTTTCATTTGACAAATTTGAGTTGCGATACAAATTAAAGACGATGATGCCCGACCTATCAAAGTTTTCCTGGTTGTATTACATGTGTACGAACAGCAGAATATGAAAATAAATGTTATGCCATGCCAGGTTTAAACCTGTTCCTGTTATAACTTTCCTTCTTAACACCCTTTTGTTATACCTCGCTAGATTAACACGAGAGAAGGAGCGTCTCGAGAGTGACTTTGAACATTTGAGGCAGGAACATGAGAATTTGGAGGAGAGGCATCAGAGATTCATCATACAGTATGGACATGAGGGATCCGAGGCTCAGAGAGGTAAATAAAAGGGTGGGGTTACACTGTTCTATTTTAATTCTTCTGTAGATTTAAATATGTTACTGGTGCAATATTATCAAAATTAGTAATATGCAAAACACAATTTGCTTTTCAATATTCTAATCATTAGTATACTCCCGTCTTGACGGAACGTATTATGTGATCACGTTCGCTGGGCGGCAGCGGCGGTGTCCGGCAATGTAGTGTCTCCTCCATAACTGGAGTAATCATTATAAAAATTGGACACAATGTTTATGGCCACAATAGCTCGGTCAAGTTCGATAACCAATGCTATTGCTCAAGAAACACCGGAGTTGTGGCCTTTGAATTGCTCAAAATTGACAGTGTCTGCTCCATAACTGGAGTAATTTTAATCCAGTCTTGATGAAACTTGAACACAATGTTTATGGCCACAATAGCTAGGTCAAGTTTGATACCCAATGCTATTGCTCAAGAAACATGGCCCTTTGATTTTTGCGGTTTCCGCTCAGTAATTTTAACATTTATTATTCGATCTTGATGAAACTTGGGGACATTGTTTATGGGTATATTACCCTTGTCAAAAAAAGCTACCTTATACGTACGTTTTACGTAGCTAAAATTATTTCAAAAGCTACGTAAAACGTACGTAAAAGCTACGTAAAAGCTAGCGGTATTGGCACCTGCGTATTTCTTCGTATACGCAGCTTTTGCGCAGATTTTACAAAAATGATGCAAAACATAGCATTAACAAACAAGCTGCGCAAAAGCTGCGTTTTCAAAGGTCTACATAATAATTTACCTTTAATGTAAAAGCTGCGTAAAACGCAGCTTTTACGAAGGTGCCAATACCGCTAGCTTTTACGTAGCTATTACGCAGGTCCGCATAAACGAAGCTTTTACGCAGATCTCTGTTAAAGCTGCGTAAAACGCAGCTTTTACGCAGGTGCCAATACCGCTAGCTTTTACGTAGCTATTACGCAGGTCTGCATAAACGCAATTTTTACGCAGATCTCTGTAAAAGCTGCGTAAAACGCAGCTTGTACGCAGGTGCCAATACCGCTAGCTTTTACGTAGCTATTACGCAGGTCTGCGTAAACGCAGCTTTTACGCAGATCTCTGTAAAAGTTGCGTAAAACGCAGCTTTTACGCAGGTGCCAATACCGCTAGCTTTTACGAAGCTTTGATGCAGATCTTTGTTAAAGCTGCGTAAAAGCTTCGCAATAGCTGCGTAAAAACTGGCGGTATTGGCGTAAAACACAGTTTTTACGCAGCTATTACGAAGCTTCTGTGCAGATCTTTGTGAAAGCTGCGTAAATGAAGGATTTAAAAAGCTTCGTCTTTCTTTTTCAATAAAGGGTCCTCCGAGGGCTTGTGAAAATTTGAGCAGATATAAATGGAAACGTAAGTGTAGTCAAAATGAGGCGCCACGATAAGCACTACAGGTCAAAGATAAGCACTACAGGTCTTTGACCGCTAGAGCATGGAATACATAAGGATGTGATCAATAAGAAACAATCAGTAATAAAGGCAATAAAGTTTATATGTACTTAATCTAGGTCCCCCTGTACAGGATTCAAATTTAACAGAATAAATAACATCACTATACCTCAGCAGCAAATGTTGAACAGTACATGGAAATAACATGTTACATAATTTTAATCTTAAAAAGTGATATTGGTGAAACGGCAGAAATGAAATTTAAAGCTATTTGACACTGGAAAAGTGTTACCTAAGCATTTTTATATTGAAATATTTAAACTATAAAACAAACAACTGATATGCAAAATGCAATGTGAAAAAATAAACTATAAACGAAACACCTATTAAATTTCACTTTAACATGAAAAAGTTTGGTAGAAACACTTACAGACTGAATATAATATTGAGCACTTATTTACATTGAATATACACTGAAGGGACACACAGCAACCTTGTAGTTAATAAAACAGTTAAATTAGCACCCAAATTTACTAACCCCACATCATTTTATGTCTTTTCCCTCTTTATTCTACTATATGTTGAAAAATGTTAGGGATGCAATATAATCCACTCAGGTGTTTGCAAAATCAATTTGCTTTCAAGGATTCAAATAATGATTTGTGCATAATAAATATGAAAACTAATATTATTGTCCTTCAAAACTAAACTATAGACTTCATGTGAAACACATTTGAAAACACTGTCTGATTCTAAAATAACAGGTAAACACATCTTTGATTTGTTTGTTTTCTCAGAGACCTATATTAATAATGTTTTTTTATATAAAGACCATAATTATTAAAAAAAATATACACTGCACCCCTGGATAACAATTAGCTCCATTTATCTACACATCTAAGCCCCGGTAAGCGGCCTCAAACCCTCTCAAAATTGTCCTCATTGTTCGTTCAACATCATCTTCTGGAACCTCAAACCGACTTAATTATTGCTGTCCTGTAGATGCAAACATGTATGAAGTTTAAAAGCTTTACGGCTCGAGGTGTCCTGAGTAAAACTTAAATTTAAAACAGACGTATGGGACAGTCGGAAAATGGTAATTAACATTATATGACTGATCCACTTCCGTGTTAAGGCAAATATATACACCATTGAAAAACATAGCACTATATGTATACATCTAAACCTCTGTAGGATGACTCGAACCCTCTTATAACTGTTCTCATTTTCATTTGACTTCATCTGTTGGCACCTAAACCGTTCCCGAAGAACATAGATCTGAAAAGATAGTATATTTATAAATAAATTAATGTCTCCAAAAAAGACAAAATAAATTTATAAATGTATAAAAAAAAATCCATTTTAAATATAATAGTTTTTAATACTTCTGAAAATTTAAAACCTATATTATATTAAAAGGGCCTCATTGCAATCTTAGTCTTGTGGGTTCAATCACTGGCGGAATTATATCAAACACTTCATGGTACTAGTAGTCCCAAGCATATAAAGTCGTAATTCTAGGACTGGTCAGTCCGGTGTCTGTATCATGTTATTTGTCTACAGCACGGTATTCCAGTATGGCACCACTATACAATTGAGCATAGAGCTCATTTCGAAAAAATAAAACGGTGTGATAAAACATAAAGATTGTTAAATCGTTGGGTGTGGGATGGGGTGGTGGAGGTGACATGTGCACCAAATAACAGCACGTGGCGGGGATGGGGTGTAAAAGCTATTTAGGAGGAGTAGCGGCGACAATATTATATTTAAAGTAAAAAATTCAAAGGGCCATAAAAAATCAGTGAACCGGATTGAAAGCACGACATCATACCGATACTTCTGTAAAGTTTTGTCAATATCCAACAAGCCATTTAGGAGTAGTGGCGACAAAAAATTTAAAGTAAAAAACTCAAAGGGATATAACTCCGTCAAAAATCAGCGAACCAGACCGAAAGCGTGACATCATACTTCCTGCAAAGTTTCGGCAAAATGCATCAAGCCATTTAGGAGGAATAGCGGTGCCAACAAATTTAAAGTGAACAATGCAAAGGGCCATAACTCTGTCAAAAATCAGCAAACCGGAACGACAGCGCGATATGCACAACTAGACATCATACTGATGCTTCTGCAAAGTTTTGTTAATATCCAACAAGGCGTTTAGGAGTAGCGGCGACAACAAATTTAACTTTAAAAAATGCAAAGGGATATAACTCCGTCAAAAATCAGTGAATCAAACTGAAAGCACGACATGCACAACAAGACATCATACCGATGCTTCCTTCAAAGTTTTGTCAAAATCCATCAAGCCGTTTAGGAGTGTTTTTGTGGGGGTGTGTGGACCATTTCAGACCATTAAACGACTTGCATGCTGTCGCACACTTCAAATGCTTGATACAGTTAACCCTAAAGATATTCTTCCCATTTATATATAAATGTTTTTATATAGCTGTAAATGGAGAGTGGCTCTTGAGTGTTCATTTCATGTTGATGCAATATAACCTTTTTATGTGGTGCGCCATAAACCTCAATTTTAACTTCCAGTGTGAAACTTCTGCGAGAAAAATACCTTTGATCTGAAGGCATACCTGTCATAAGATCTAAGGTTGAGGATGTATTCTGTTGAATCTGTTGGACACCTTCATCATCGCCTTCCGAGCGACCCGACCATTGACAACTTGCGCTCATGTCAACATCTCCTGAAAACTCCAAGCATAACAATTGCTGAAATATTATACCACTTCAATTTCTAAATAAAGAATTGAATTGTACATGTGCTGTTATACGCCACATAACAGCACATGTGTCTTTTAAAGGACTTATTAATAAATATACAGACATAAATATACTGATTGGTTGTCGATGAAAAATGTTTGACTCCTTAAAAGTATACCCATTACAACCTGTCGCAATGCAGTCCACCTGACATCAAACTGACAAAAATGTTCAGTCAATCGTCATATTTTGTGTATGTAAAACTTTTTAAAACTAGAGGTTGTTTTTGAGAAAAACTGATGTCTCATACCACTGCAAAGTTTCGTCAAAATGCATCAAGCCATTTAGGAGGAGTAGCGGCGACAACAAATTTAAAAGTAAAAAAGATGGGTCATAAATCTGTAAAAAATCAGCTATCCGGAACAACTAGACATAATACTAATGCTTCCTGCAAAGTTTCTCCACAAGTCCCAACAAGCTATTTAGGAGGAGTAGCGGCGACAATATTATATTTAAAGTAAAAAATTCAAAGGGCCGTAACTCCATCAAAAATCAGTGAACCGGAACGAAAGCACGACATCATACCGATATATACTTCTGCAAAGTTTTGTCAATATCCAACAAGGCGTTTAGGAGTAGCGGCGACAACAAATTTAACTTAAAAAAATTCAAACCGAAAGCACGACGTGCACAACAAGACATCACACCGATGCTTCCGGTCCTGCAAAGTTTTGTCAAAATCCATCAAGCCGTTTATGGAGTGTGTGTGGGTGTGTGTGGGGGATGGACCATTTAAGACCATTAAACGACTCGCATGCTGTCGCACACTTCAAATGCTTGAAACAGTTAACCCTATAGATATTCTTCCCATTTATAGATGTTTTATATAGCTGTAAATGGAGAGTGGCTCTTGAGTGTTCATTTCATGTTGATGCAATATAACCTTTTTATGTGGTGCGCCATAAACCTCAATTTTAACTTCCAGTGTGAAACTTCTGCGAGAAAACTACCTTTGATCTGAAGGCATACCTGGCATAGGATCTAAGGTTGAGGATGTATTCTGTTGAATGGTGAACACCATCATCGCCTTCCGAGCGACCTGACCATTGACAACTTGCGCTCATGTCCAACATCTCCTGAAAACTCCAAGCATAACAATTGCTGAAATATTATACCACTTCAATTTCTAAATAAAGAATTGAATTGTTGTTTTAAAAGACTCCTTAACCTGTAAACATAGATTCAACCGGCATGTGCTTAAATCCACTGCAGTCCCCTTTAACAAATTGAATATGGAGGAAGAAAATGCATTTTTAAAATACTCCTTGACAGCGTCGCCGGTGTTTTTCTGAATTGATAGACCTCAATTTGCACCATGACAGGCATAATCAATAACTTGCAAGCTTCATTCAGGTAATGCAAGTACAATGTTTATCTTCATAACAGTAAGTTGTGCACAAGTAACATATTAATACCTTCACCAATCTCGTTTGCAAAACTGTCAATGTTACAACGAAAAAAAACACACTCTCCTCTTATTTGCAGTTTAATTTAGATGTTTTAAAAAATATCATGCTTCTTTGCTTATAGTTTTAATTACACTTATACACTTCAAATTAATTGGTCCACATTATTATGAAGAAGCTCTACCATGAACGTATTTAAATAGGGCCTACCTCTGATTAAAAAAACCCACACAACATGCATAATTCTTGGTACTGCCAGGACCCTGGTACGGCTCTCACACTTTCCTGGGTGAGCCATTTGTGTAATCGTTTGATGGCTTCCAAGGCTCTAAAATGGTTATTGTGTCACGAAAAAAAATGTGCTAATCACAGTACTGTTTGTAAATATTAAAGATGAAAGGTACTGTTTGTAAACATTAAAGATGAAAGATCAAAATTCAAACATTTCAGGAAACGGCGGGCATAATTTGCAGCGCATGCGGAGATCTGTGATCTAAAAATGCTGTCTTTATAATGGTTTCTTCCTTTTTTGTTATCAGAACGTATACGTTAATAACTGAAATGATTATCGAAACAAAATGTATTTTCTCTCAAATTAAACATTTATTCAATTTCCCATCAAGCAACACTGGAGCGATGACTTCCGGAAGTAAACTCGTCAAAATCAATTTTGTCAACATGCAAGGAAAAAACGAAAACATTTACCTGTAAAATAATAAATAATTACTGTGTAATTCAATAACTTTACTACCGTTTATCTACAGTCACATATGTAAAATACACTAAAAATTGTTTCCAAACACAAGGTTTTGCTTTTTCAAGCGTTTATTGAGCAAACAGATTAAATAAAACAACCAGGAAATGCTTGTTGTCTGAAAGTCGGCCATTTGCATTCGTCTGTCATCAGATTCACGCTATCGTGAAACTTGCAATTTTTTTTATTAATTTATTTTATATTAACTTTTTTTTTGTCAGAAACATCCAAATTTACTCTGGTGCATTATAATTTCGCATCTGATTTGCCTGGGGAAAAAAAATTTTATTTCCCCCAATAGTTGTTATACGAGTTAGGAAGTTAGCCAAGGCAATGTCTTAATACCATATTATTTTTTTCGTTTAAACATTTTTGAATATGTTTTTTTTTTTAATATACCCCCTGAAGCAAATCTCATAAAACTTTATGGGTGCACTGCCTGTGATGAGAGGATGATCCCTATTGATTTTGAGGTCAGTAGGTCAAAAGGTCACCGTGACCTGATAATGAAAAATATTGCCTGCTCCATAACTCCTCATCCCCTTAAGTAAATCTCATGAAACTACATAGTTGAACTGTCTGTGGTGACAGAATGACCCCTATTGATATTGAGGTCAGTAGGTCAAGGTCACTGGGAGCCAATAATGAAAACCTTGTCTGCATTATAACTCCTCTCCCCCTGAGGCAAATCTCATGAAATTTCATAGTTGAACTGCTTGTGGTGAGAGGATGACACCTATTGACTTTGAGGTCAGTAGGTCAAGGTCACCAGGAACCGATAATGAAAAACCCTGTCAGCACCTTAAAGGGGTTGATGCACTATTTTCAAACACAGTTTATTTTAAAGGGCTCTGAAAAACATGAAAAAAGCTGAAAGAATTATCAAAATGCCATGAAAAGTAAAGGAGATATGACCTATTGAAAATGTGCAAAGAAACATAAATGGAGGTGACCATCTTTGAACGATGACGTCATCGTGCCTCTTTGCCATATATGGCATATTAATAAAATGTCTTTTAAAGCAAAGAAAATCATGCACTGCAAATGAAAAATAATTTTACATCTGTATATTTATTTCTAATCAATTTGCAGTGGTTTTCTTTGCTTTAAAATACACATTCGTCATCGTTCAAAGATGGCCACCTCCATTTATGTTCTTTGCAAATTTTCAATAGGTCACATCTCATTTATTTTTCATGACATTTTGAAAATTCTTTCAGCTTTTTCCAAGTTTCTCAAAGTCCTTTTAAATAAATCCTGTTCGAAAATAGTGCATCAACCCCTTTAACTCCTCTCCCCTTGAGGCAAATCTCATGAAACTTTATAGGTGCACTGCCTGTGATGAGAGGATGACCCCTACTGGCATCTGCCCTAGGGTTTATCCCAACCCTTGGGGTCACATGTTCCTGTGCCTTAACTTGGAAACTTTTGAGATCCCCACCCTAAACCCATCTATACACTTACTGGGCCAAAACACTTTAATGTGAGTGTGGGAATTTGTTGATCTTACTCTTATATGAAATTATAAGCTTGTTTGACTTTTTTTTTTTATAATCTTTTCGAAGATTATATTAGGCGAGTGATTCAGAGGCATTAATTTAGCCCTCTTGTTTACATAAAATTTAAGAAGTTGATTGCCTAACATCTGCATTGATACTGATCAAAGAAATGCTCATTTTGTTAAAACATAACTTGCTCGCTTGAGTCAGTGAAGTAAGAATAGATCTCTTCTTACTTCACTGCTTGAGTGACCTTGCTATAATGAGATTATCATTTTACAATGAATTCCGAGTCCATCATCTAATGGTTTGAGGTAGGTAATTTTGTACCAGCAATTTATACACAGAATTAAATTGACATTGGAATGCATACAGTTTGATAGCTAATAAATTATGGTCCAAATTCACCACCTTTTAAAACACCTACAGGATCAATAAACATTTTTTATCAAGGTTGTATGTATGTGTAGCACTGTGACAGTCGATGTCAAAGATAAAAGAGGACTCCCCCAATTACCCATTCATCTTTTAGAAATGTTTTAAATTTTCAATATCACTTTAAAAAGACAAACTGACAAAAGTTTAAAAAAATAAACTAAAAGATGCAGCTTTCCTAAAGCTGCGTAAAACCTACGTATTTTTGTTTTTACATCTTATTATCATTAACAATTAAAGATACAGCTTTTCCGAAGCATTTACAAAAAAACGCAGCTCTTGTAATTATCCTTTTTTTGCAAGTAAAATAAAAGACGCAGCTATCAAACGCCTTTCTTAAAAAATACGCAGCCTTAAATATAAATACGCAGCTTTTGTACACCTTTCTTACAAAATATTCAGCTTTAGACATAATTACGCAGCTAAAGTGTAAAATACGCAGCTTTGCGCAGCCTGCTTCTAAAATAACGCAGTTAATCACAATAAACGCAGCTTTAGGATGGATTGCTGCGTAATAGCTACGTTTTAGCTACGTATTTTTCATAGCTGCGTAAACATTTGACAAGGGTATAATCTTGGTCAAGGTCGATAACCAGTCACATTGCACCCATAATGCCGGAGTTATGGACCTTTCGTTCTTGAAAATTGTTGATTTTAGTGGTTTCCGCTCAATAATTTTAACATTTATAATCCGATCTTGATGAAACTTGGGCAATAGTCAAGGTAAATTTGCACATGCCGATGACGCTAATATAACTATGAATTCCATATGTATGATGGGCGTATATTGTGTCAATTTGGCACTCTTAATAATGACTTACTAATATGGAAGTTATGTAGAAAATCTAACGGGACTGCAAGTTAAAAAAAATAATTCTAGATTGCCTTGTATCCCTTTAAATCTTTCGAAAACAATTGTTGTGACATATTGGTCAAATTGCATATCGTTCTAAATTTATGATTTTGAATGATTGTTAAATTGTTTAGTAAAGCTCCATATTGCTATAGTTTTTACGTTTGTTGTAGTCAAAGCTTGTTTTGTTTGCAGACAAGGAGACGATAACATCCCTGAAACGAGAGAAAGAAGCCCTGGAGAAGACTGTTGCACTCATCAATAGTCAGATGTTGCTGGTAGAGGGAGGTAAAAAACGTCTGGACGATGTAGTGGATGATCTGCAGACAGAGATTGTCTCCCTTAGACATCAGCTGGAGGAGGCAGAGAAAAAGTAAGTGTTGAGAGAATTTGGTAATATGTTAAATGTGATAATTATTAAATATGCAAATTTCTGTGTACAAGAACTTGGGAGAAATTAGTTGTTGAGTATTTGGAAAATATTTAATTATTTGACTTGTTTAAAAGCAAGAGAATTGCAAATACCGGTATACGACATTTCAACCTATAAAATAGTATTTCATTCTTGCGATGTAGACATATACAATATGTGACATTTCATTTCTGCTATACTGCCACCATTTTATAGGGCTCGGAGTTGGATTTTGCAATTTTAGAAAAGATAGAAGAATAAAACGTTACACATTTTTATTGATAATAAATTAAAAAATTGGCTATATAATTTGCGCCTTTCAAATTTTCAGATTTTAATTTGAAAATAGCATTGTTTACCCTCCAACTAAAATATTCTCCCTAACACAATGAGAGGAACATGTTTAAAACACTATAATTGTTACATTTGTAATTTTATTTGAATAACATTTATATTAGTACAAAAATTGTGTGACATACATAGTTAAAAGTGCACATGGCAATCTTGATGTTTTTTTACCAAGCAGTAAAATGATTGCCTCCATTTATTAACTCAGTATCATTTTGACTTTAAACATGCTTGCATATAATTAAATAAATGAAAGTCGTTATGATTTGGAGTTATCAATTTTTCTTCGTAATCCTACCACAAATATATAAGAATTACATGGTTAGTAACTTAGAATTTCAGCTGTATTTTGGTGAGTGTAGCAGTGATTTTTTTACAATTTCACTTGTACGAGTCCTAGGACTCGCTGGGCCAAAAATCTATGAGTCCGAAAACTAAAGGAGTGAGTCACAGGTTTTAGTAGTAATTTATTTCAAATACAAGCACTATTTTATAACATGGTGTTGATAACTTTAATCAGATATACATACGGTCAGAGCATAACAATCGCAGTTGTGAGAACACTGCATCATTCTATCAACATCCCCCTTTCTTTAAGAGAAGTAGTAATAATCCTTAATTAGAACTAACTAAATTATGAATAGTCAATTAATTTACTCATATGTTGATTGACAAGAAACTTAAGATAGGTAAGTATTTTATTACAACAATATAGAATAATTATTAAGAGTAAAATATTTGGTTTACAAGTTAAATTTTACATGTGATCCGATATATCATATAAGTATTACTTTTAAGAGCTCTGCTCGGTCTTAGGCAGTGCCTAAAATTCATATTAATCCTTAATTAGAACTAACTAAACTGTTAACATCAATGACTTTGCAGACGATGCATCGCCAACTTGTGGAATGTTTATTTCCGCACCGTTTCGTGTTTTACCTCACGGCCGATTCCATTGGCTAATCATATGACCATTATCCAATAATAATGGACGTTACAAAATTACGCGGAACGGTGCGAGGGTAAACTTAACCCTCATCGAATAGTCAAATAGGGCGGTAGACGCGGAGAAAAAAGCGACGGATTGAATTCTTACAGGGGAAATATGGAGGTAGACGCGGAGAAAAAAGCGACGGATTGAATTCTTACAGGGGAAATATGAATTACGGAACTCTTTACTTGCAATTTATGTGCGTCCCGAGAACGCACATGTTCTGACAATTTGCGTCCACGGAAATATTTGTGCGTCCTGGACGCAGGACGCAGAGGTAAAAAAATCACTGGTGTAGGAAAAGTGATAAATACGAGCCTCTGGCGACTATATCACTTTTCGACAAGAGCCAAAATACAACTGAGTTAAAAATACAATTCTAAGTCACTAAACATGTAATTTTTTTTATTATGCAAATTGTTTAAATAACATAATTGACCTGAAAACAATAGCTCACGTCTGCTGCGGTCTAAATACAAATGGAGGTATTTTTGTCAAGGGAAGTAACTTTGGTAAAAAATGTTTAGATAATAAATGCAACATACTTTCTTTTGATGATGTACTGCATTCCTAAGTTGCTAAGTGTTAAATATATTATGTATATGTATAGTTCAAATGGTAAATGTGTGT
>JAWPHD010007226.1:0-132045 GCA_037043455.1 Cyrtodaria siliqua
CATTGTTAATATCAATGAAAGCTCGGACAAGTTAGAAAACCAGCCAGATCGGACAGTAACAGCGGAGTTATGGTCCTTGATTTAGTTAAAAATGCTATATTGCTATATTTTGCCTCGTTAAGGACAATAGGGCCTTCGTTTTTTCATCCTATCTTTACCACATTGTTAATATCAATGAAAGCTCGGACAAGTTCGAAAACCAGCCATATCGGACTAGTATCAGCGGAGTTGTAGCCCTTGATTTAGTTAAAAATGCTATGTTTTGCATCGTTAAGATGATAGGGGCTTCATTGTTCATCCGATCTTTACCAATCTTTATCAGATTGTTAATGTCGTTGAAAGCTTGAACAAGTTTGAAAAACAGCCATATCGGACCAGTAACAGCGAAGTTATGGCCCTTGATTTAGTTAAAAATGCTATATTTTGCCTCGTTAAGACGATAGGAGCTTCATTGTTCATCCGATCTTTACCAAACTTGATCAGATTGTTAATATCAATGAAAGCTTGGACAAGTTTGAAAACCAGCCATATCGGACTAGTAACAGCGGAGTTATGGCCCTTGATTTAGTTAAAAATGCTATATTTTGCCTCATTAAGACGTTAGGGGCTTCATTGTTCATCCGATCTTTACCAAACTTAATCAGATTGTTAATATCAATGAAAGCTCGAACAAGTTCTAAATCCAGCCATATCGGACCAGTAACATCGAAGTTATGGCACTTAATTTATTTCAAAATGATATATTTTTTCTCGTTAAGACGATAGGGCCTTCATTTTTCATCCGATCTTTACCAAACTTCACCAGATTGTTAATGTCTATAAAAGCTTTGTCAGGTTTGAAAAACAACCAGATCGGCCCAGTAACAGCGGAGTTATGGCCCTTGATTTTGTTAAAAATGCTATAATTTGCCTCGTCGTTCGATAGGGCCTTCATTTTGCATCTGATCTTTGCCAAACTTTACCAGCTTTTACGACTGTCTTTTTTATATTATTATTAATTTTATTTTAATTATTATTATTTTTCTTTTTTTTTTTTTTTTTTTTTCGATAGGGCCTTCATTTCTCATCCGATCTTTACCAAACTTTAACTGGTTGTTAATATCAATGAAAGCTCAGATAAGTTCGAAAATCAGCCAGATCAAACCAGTAACATCGGAGTTATGGCCCTTGATTTAGTTAAAAATGCTATATTTTGCCTCGTTAATATGGTATGGCCTTCATTTTTCATCTGATCTTTACCAAACTTTACCAGGTTCTTTAGTTATGGCCCTTGATTTAGTTAAAAAGCTGTTTTTTGCCCGAAACTTTCAAAAAAACGTAAATGGCAGTCACTCGCTTCATTGATGTTATAAGAGCCAACATAGCCAGTAGAGCGTCCACAGGCCCTCTTGGGCCTCTTGTTCATCCTATCTTTACCAAACTCTACCAGATTGTTAATATCAATGAAAGCTCGGACAAGTTAGAAAACCAGCCAGATTGGACCAGTAACAGCGGAGTTATGGTCCTTGATTTAGTTAAAAATGCTATATTGCTATATTTTGCCTCGTTAAGACGATATGGCCTTCGTTTTTCATCCTATCTTTACCAAACTTTACCACATTGTTAATATCAATGAAAGGTCAGATAAGTTCGAAAACCAGCCATATCGGACTAGTAACAGCGGAATTGTGTCCCTTGATTTAGTTAAAAATGCTATATTTTGCATCGTTAAGACGATAGGGGCTTTATTGTTCATCCGATCTTAACCAATCTTTATCAGATTGTTAATGTCGTTGAAAGCTCGAACAAGTTTGAAAAACGGCCATATCGGACCAATAACAACGGAGTTATGGCCCTTGATTTAGTTAAAAATGCTATATTTTGCCTCGTTAAGACGATAGGGGCTTCATTGTTCATCCGATCCTTACCAAACTTTATCAGATTGTTAATATCAATGAAAGCTTGGACAAGTTCGAAAACCAGCTATATCGGACTAGTAACAGCGGAGTTATGGCCCTTGATTTAGTTTAAAATTCTATATTTTGCCTCGTTAAGACAATAGGGCCTTCATTTTTCATCCTGTCTTTACCAAACTTTACCACATTGTTAATGTCGTTGAAAGCTCGAAAAAGTTCGAAAATCAGCCATGTCGGATCAGTAACAGCGGAGTTATGGCCCTTGATTTAATTAAAATTGCTATATTTTGCCTCGTTAAGACGATAGGGGCTTCATTGTTCATCCGATCTTTACCAAATTTTATCAGATTGTTAATATCATTGAAAGCTCGGACAAGTTTGAAAACCATTCATATTGGACTAATAACATCGGAGTTGTGGCCCTTGATTTAGTTCAAAATGCTATATTTTGCCTCATTAAGACGATAGGGGCTTCATTGTTCATCCGATCTTTACCAAACTTTACCAGATTGTTAATATCAATGAAAGCTTGGACAGTTCGAAAACCAGCCAGATCGGACCAGTGACTGCGGAGTTAGATCCCTTTATTTAGTTAAAAATGTTATATTTTGCCTCGTCAAGACGATAGGACCTTCATTTTTCGTCAGATCTTTACCAAACTTTACCAGATTGTTAATATAAATTAAAGCTCAAATAATTTCAAATTCCAGCCAGATCGGACCAGTAACAGCGGAGTTATGGTCCCTGATTTAGTTAAAAATGCTATATTTTGCCTTGTTAATATGATAGGGTCTTCATTTTTCATCCGATCTTTACCAAACTTTACCAGATTGTTACTATCAATGAAATCTCTGACAAGTTTGAAAACCAGCCAGATTGGACCATTTACACCGGAGTTATGGCCCTTTATTTGATTTTCTGAAATATGCTATATTTTGGCCTCATTAAGAAGATGGCCAAGTTTCATTGAAATTTTTCAGGAATGATCAGTACCAAGCCTAGTTGTACATATCGTCACTGTGTTCCAGTTGAATGATTTTGGCGGAGTTATGTCCCTTTAAAGGTTTTAATTCATGACTAATTTTCCTGAACCCATGGCCGGAATTTTAAACAAAACTTTTTAGGGATGATCAGTTCCAGGTCTTGTTGTGCAAATCTTTTGTTCCAGTTGAATGATGTTTGGCAGAGTTATGGCCCTTTAAAGGTTTTAATACACAAACTTTGTCTGGACTATTCTCCTGAACGTCTCCCCACATTTCAACGAAACTTTACAGGGATGATCAGCACCAAGCTTAGTTGTGCATATCTGCGTCGCATTCCGGTTAACAGATTTTTGATGGAGTTATGGCCCTTTAAAGGTTTTTGATACACAAACACTTTCCGGGCTAGTTTTCCAGAACCCCTGGCTGGATTTTAACGAAACTTGACAAGGATGATCAGTATCAAGCCTAGTTGTGCATATCATCGCCATATTCGGGTTGAATGATTTTTGTCAGAGTTATGGCCCTTTAAAGGTTTTAATAGAGAAATGTCCAGATTAGTCTGTTCTGAACTCCTTGCTGGATTTCAACGAATCTTGATGGGGATGATCAGTACCTAGCCTAGTTGCACCTATCATTGCCGTGTTCTGGTTGAATGAATTTTGGCAGAGTTATGGCCCCTTAAAAGTTTTAATACACTAACTTTGTACAGACTAGTTCTCATGAACCTCTGGCTGGATTTCAACGAAACTTGTCAGGGACAATCAGTACCAAGCCTAGTTACCTATATCATCACCATGTTCTGGTTGAACGATATTTGAAAAAGTTATGGCCCCTAGAGCATAAACTTTATCTTTAGCCAGTAGAGCGTCCACAGGCCCTCTTGGGCCTCTTGTTTGGGGAAACAGTAAACAAATATGTGAAATGAATTTATTATATGTATCATTTTATATTTATAAATATATAAATGATACTTTTAATAATATTGCAAGATGGCATCTTCATAAATTCACTTGAAATTACCCTCATATTTCGGAGTATTTTATGGCTTAAATACATGTCCCGCCGTTTCGAAGAAAAAGGGGAGCGATGTTGCTTTCTTTTGACTCGGCATCTTTGTCGACTTTAAGTTTTGTGTGTTTAACTGTCTTGTTCAGGAATTGTATGCACTAGATCAACCCAACTTGGATTAAAGCTGTATATTGGATTGTACAGCTCATTCACAAGGAAAATTTCCACTATGACCTTGACTTTTATGAAACATTTACTTAGTCAGTTTTAATTTAGTTTTTTGCAGTTAGCCATTTCACAGGAACTGCGTGCGCTAGATAAAAAACTTGGAACATAGTTGTATTATTTGGTAGTACAGCTCAAATACACAGAGCAATTGCACAAATGACCTTGAATATTGATTATTAACAGATAATGACTCTCCATGTTACATTATTTGGCCATTTCTTGGGCACTGCATGCACTAGATTAACCAAGCTCTAAATCATAGTTAAATATTGGGTAGTACTGTTTTGCACCCTTTTTCAGAAACTACGTTGTCTATTGGACAGAAGTTTCACAAATGACCTGGGCACTTGACTTGTTTACATTTATTTTTGTGTTTATCTCTGTTTCTATGAAACTAAATGGACTAGATAGAGTAACTTAGCATGAATTGACCTTGACAGTTAGTAGAGGCAGGAAAATAAAATGATTACATATATCTGTCTAGCATGTATCAGAGCAGTGTCGGCTAGATATTTGATTCTGCAAAATCTTTGTTAAATTGTAATAAATAAGTACACTTGTAGTATTTACATGTATTAATTAAACCGGATTGCAGCAATTTAGGTAGTTGTTCAAAATGACATACACTTAATATTACCCTTCCATCGTGTTTCACTTATATTTTCATATATTTTCTACGTCTTCAAACTGTTTTTAAGGGATAATCATTGTTTTCCCATTTTGTTATTCTCCATTGTTCTATAACATGCTTGTTGAGTGTGTCATATTAAATAGACAATATGCATAAACCTTAAGATGGCTCGACTTATATTTTTGTGTCGCCTTTTCAAAGAAAAATGCGATACATAGGGATCACTTTGTCGTCCGTCCGTCCGTCAGTCCGTCCATCCGTCCTCCGTCAGAGCTTACGAATCAATACTTAGGTGGCTAGGAGAACAAAAGATGCTATTCATGTCCGTCCGTCCGTCCGTCAGAAAACTTAACATTGGCTATAACTTTCTCATTTCTTGATATTTCTTCATCAAACTTTCAATATATACTCATCATGACAACATAGACATGACCATACTAAAATATAAAGGTCAAGGTCACACTGAAGGTCATTATATGAGTTTAATACTTATTTCTTTCTTCACGAAAACTTAACGTAGGCTATAACTTTCTTATTTCTTGATCAAACTTTCAATATATACTTATCATGACTACATTGACAGATCCATACTAAAAATAAAGGTCAAGGTCACACTGAAGGTCATTATATGGGTTAAATACTCATTTTTTTCTTCACGAAAACTTAGTGAGGCCAGTTTGTCAAGGTCATTTATATGGGTCCAAAAAACCTTGTCATACTGACAAAGCGCTGACAGGCGACACACGTGTTCCGTGGAACACCCGTCTTGTTTATTTTATCCGTGAAACTCGGCTGTACATATTGTTCACTTTATCCACAGCTCGGAGCCAATAAACACAGTTTCAACAACTGGTTGTACGACATTAGAACCAGTTTTTAGCTCTGCCGAGTTGTCCGTCGTCCGTCCGTCCGTCGTTAACTTTTCTCTCGTTAAGACGATAGTGCCTTCATTTTTCATCCGATCTTTACCAAACTATAACAGGTTGTTAATATCAATGAAAGCTCGAATGAGTTCGAAAACCAGCCAGTTCAACCAAGTAACAACGGAGTTATGGCCCTTGATTTAGTTAAAAATGCTATATTGCTATATTTTGCCTCGTTAAGACGATTGGGGCTTCATTGTTCATTCGATCTTTACCAAACACTATCAGATTGTTAATATCAATGAAAGCTCGGACAAGTTCGAAAACCAGCCATATCTGACTAGTAACAACGGAGTTGTGGCCCTTTATTTAGTTAAAAATGCTATATTTTGCCTCGTTTAGACGATAGGGGCTTCATTGTTCCGATCCTTACCAAACTTTATCAGATTGTTAATATCAATGAAAGCTTGGACAAGTTCGAAAACCATTCATATCGGACCAGTATCAGCGGAGTTATGGCCCTTGATTTAGTTCAAATGCTATATTTTGTCTTGTTAAGACGGTAGGGCCTTCATTTTTCATCCGATCTTTACCAAGCTTTATCAGATTGTTAATGTCAATGAAAGCTCGTCAGGTTCGAAAACTAGCCAGATCGTACCAGTAACAGCGAAGTTATCGCCTTTGATTTTGTTAAAAAATGCTATAATTTGCCTTGTCATAGGATAGGGCCTTCATTTTGCATCTGATCTTTGCCAAACTTTACCAGATTTTATGACTTTCATTTTTATATTATTATTTATTTATTTTTATATTTTTTTTCATAATTTTTTTTTTTTTTTATATTTTTTTTTTTTGATTTTTTTTTTATTGTTTTTGATTTTTATTGTCTCTAATGGCCAAGTTCGAAAACCAGCCAGATCGGACCAATAATGGCAGAGTTATAGCTCTTGATTTAGTTAAAAATGCTATATTTTGCCTCTTTAAGATGATAGTCACTCGCTTCATTGATGTTATAAGAACCATATTAGCCAGTAGAGCGTCCACAGGCCCTCTTGTTCGATATTTAATGCACGGCACAATTGTTATTGGATTGCTTGTATATAATTATCTTTGTTGGTATAATATTTTACTTTATTAGCAATTATACCCTCGCTTTCACAAAGTCCATCTGTCTGTCCGTTAACTTTTTGTAGCGACTACTCCTCTGAAACTGATGGATTTTCATGAAACTTTACAGAAATGTTGCCCATGAAGTCAAGTTGATCCTAGCAAAAATTCATGTTGATGTGAAATCCAAGATGACCACCAAAGCTAAAAATAGATTTTAAAAAAAAAGAAGATTGTAGCGACTACTTCTTGAAAACTATAAGTTATATTGATATGGGACTTTTTCTAAAATGATCAGCATGACATTATGTTGGTCCTTATCAACATTAAATATGGCCACCAGTGGCCATCCTTGTTTACCTAGAGTTATATAATGAAATCTTGCAGCGACTAGTCCTCTAAAGCTACTCGATGGATTTTCATGAAACTACAGGAATGTAGCTCTTCATATCTAGCTGATCCTAGCAAAATTTCAAGTCCGCTGGAAATTCAAGATGGCCACCATTGCTAAAAATAGATTTTTAAAAAACAAATTTGTAGCGACTCCTTCTTGAAAACTACAAGTGATATTGATATGGGCCTTTTCCTAAAATAATCAGCATGACATGATATTGGTCCTTGTTGAAAATTATTTTGATTCGACATTAAACATGGCTGCCGTGGCCATCTTTGTTTACATAGGTATGTAGTCAAAACTTGTAGCGACTACTCCTTTGAAACTACACAACAGATTTTCATGAAACTTCAAAGAATGCTAATCTAGCGGTCAAAAACATATCAGTAGAGCTTCAAGGTCATTGACCTCTTGCTAATACTTGCACGTCTCAATTATCACAGAATTATGGCCCTTTGATTTATTTAGAATTTAAACGGGGGTATTCATCACTACAGTGATAGTTCTAGTTTCAAAGTGGGTTGGCAAGGTCAGAAAGAAGTCTTGGTAATATGGGTTTGGGAAATTTGGGGGCTTCTGTTAACTTTACTTGGATATACAGCCTGTTGATTTCTTGGTTTAGCAAAAATAAGTTTAACAAACTGAAATGTTTTCAATTTTAAAGCAGTCGGAACAACGAAAGAGTGTGTATACATAATCTGGTTTGTGTTTACGCCTTTTCGAAGAAAAAAAAAGAGACGTAAGTGTTGCTTTTCCGGCGGCGGCGGCAGCGGCAACATTCAAGTTTTGCGTTTAGGTCATTTTCTGTATACACTGGACCTTTCAAACTTTGCTTATAGTTGTATCTTTTTTGGTACATCCCAACGTGTCAAAGCAAATATGGAAGTGACCTTGACCCTCCAGCAAAGGGCAGATAACTTAATAATTTTTAGGTTCAACTTTTGTGTTTAGGTCACTTTTTCGCAAACTTTATGCACTAGACCTTTAAAACATAGCTTATAGTTGTATCTTGAGTGGTACATCGCAACGTGACAAATGTGGAAGTGACCTTGACCCTCCAAGCAAATGGTAGATAACTTAATAATTTTACCTTCAAACTTTTGCGTTGTCAATTTTGCGCAAACTGTATGCACTACACCTTTCAAACGTTGTTTATAGTTGTATCTAGGGTTTTAAATCACAACATGACAAAGCAGATGTGGATGTGACCTAGACACTTCAAGCAAAGGGCAGATAACCTTATAATTTTTACCTTCAACTTTGGCGTTACTAAGACCTTACAAACTTTGCTTATAGTTGTATCTTGAGTGGTACATTGCACGTGACTAAGGAAATGTGGATGTGACCTTGACCCTCCAGGCAAGGGGCAGATAACTTAACAAATTTTACGTTCACATTTGCGTTTAGGTCACTTTCTCACAAACTTTAATTTTATGCATTAGACCTTTCCAACTTTGCTTATAGCTGTTTCTTGGATAGTACATCACAATGTGGCATCTTATGTATTACATGTAGCATCAGGTTATGGTCCTCTACTAAGTTTGTTCAAATGGTGACCCTGGGGTCAAATTTGTCCCCCCCCCCAGGGGTCACAGTTTTACATAGACTTATATAGGGGAAAAAAAATAAAATCGGAAACTGCCAGAGCCAGAGGTTTGATATTTTGCATTTACTATAAGCGTATGATCCTTTACCAAGTTTGTTCAAATGGTGACCCAGGGGTCACATTTGGCCCCACCCCGGGGGTCACAGTTTTACATAGACTTATATAGGATTATTTTTTTTAAAAATCTTCTTCTCGGAAACTACAAGAGCCAGAGGTTTGATATTTTGCATTTACTATACGTATAAGCTTATGGTCCTTTATCAAGTTTGTTCAAATGGTGACCCCAGAATGGTGACCCAAGGGTCACATGTTTTACATAGACATGTATAGGGAAAAACTTAAAAAATCTTCTCCGAGACTGCAATAGCCAGAGGTTTAATGTTTTGCATCTGCTATAAGCTTATGGTCCTCTACCAATATTGTTCAAATGGTGACCCGGGGGTCACATTTGGCCCCGCCCCAGGAGTCAGAGTTTACTTAGGCTTGTATAGGGAAAAACTTGAAAAATCTTCTCTGAGACTGCAAGAGCCAGAGGTTTAATATTTTGCATTTGCTATAAGCTTATAATCCTCCACCAAGTTTGTTCAAATGGTGTCAAATTTGGCCGCATCCCGGGGGTCACAGTTTTACATAGACTTATATCTGGAATAACAAGAGCCATAGGTTTAATATTTTGCATTTACTATACTCTTATGGTCCTTTACCAAGTTTTTTGAAATGGTGACTCTGGGGTCATATTTGGCCCTGCCCCAAGTTTTACATAGACATATATAGGGAAAAACTTAAAAATTTCTTCTCTGAAACTGCAAGAACCAGAGGTTTATGTTTTGCATTTGCTATAAGCTTATGGTCCTCTACCAATTTTGTTCAAATGGTCACCCTGGTGTCACACAGTCTACTTAGGCTTGTATAGGGAAAAACTGAAAAAAATCTTCTCCGAGACTGCAAGAGCTAGAGGTTTAATATTTTGCATTTGCTAGAAGCTTATGGTCCTCTACGTTCAAATGGTGACACTGGTGTCAAATTTGGCCTCGCCCTGGGGGTCACAGTTTTACATAGACTTATATAGGAAACACATTAAAGTCTTCTTCTATTAAATGTAGCCCTGGGGTCACATTTGGCCCTGCCCAAGGTGTTACACTCTAGCACCTTCATTTTGTATTTGATATTTACCAAACTTTGTCAGTGTCTTTATATCAATGTTGTTATACACAACGGAGCCCACATTTCATGAACAATCTTAACCAAGCTTGTACAGATTGTATATGACCGTAAGATTTCGAAGATTAGTTTGATAATGTGTGCCAGCACTCAGGTGATCGATTTAGGGCCATCTCGTTTTGATAGAATGGCATATTGTTTTTAAACAAATGCGCTTAAATGTCATCTCAGCAAACAGCAAACTCCATTGTTTTTATTACTAAAATGTTTACAAACTTTCATGTAAGAATCATTGACCTTTTTATTTTTGTGAATCTGCGGATTTCTTGTGTATGTTGTTTTACGTCTTCTTTTTTTTGGTGGAGGCAGACCACCCACTTTTCTCCCATTTCTGCTCATGTGGTATAGGCATTTTCCTCATGTGAGATAACTCTATCTTATGTGACTTATGATGTCATGTTACGTCGTCGTCGCCTTATTCTGGCGTTAAATCAGCAAAGTCATTGATTTTATGCCGGTAATAAACACATAATGGGAGAAAAATAATCCATCATGAGTCATCCATATGAGATAGGGAAATCTCACCCTCTGGATCAGAATTGCAACCAGGCACTCGGCAGAGCCTCGTCCCTGGTTACAATTCTGACCCTCGGGTGAGATTTCCCTATCTCACATGGATACTCATGATGGATTCTTATATTCCTAGACCGTACACCTCCTGCCATCCGTAAGAATTGACACTTCCGCACTATCTGATAGAATGTTGTTACGCTGGAAAATATTTGTAATCATGGTAGAGCTAGCGGAAACATCCAGCGTTATAAAAACTGGCAATGCTATTTGTCACATTGTTAAATTTAGTATTAAGCACCACACCCCAGTCAATTTATTATTCATAGTTCTGATCCTGTTGATTTGATTTTATTCCAGGTGCCCGCCCGTGCACGAAAATTGCCCGGAGGGGCACCTGGGGTCTTCCTCCACCAATGGAAGCTGGAAAGTCGCCATATGACCTTAGCTGTTGGTGCGACTATAAAATCCAATTCAATTTAATCAATTATTCCAAGTTCATTGTAAATGGCATTTGATTGCAGAATTTTGGAGGAAAATTCCACTAATTGTGTGGAAGTAGCTCGGTCCTATATAGTGATACAATTAAAAATTCTGAAAGTAAATTCATTCCTAGCTCTGCCGTCCATTACGCATGATCCGCGTTGGCACAAACATTGGCAATATGCGTTTCATTGTATTAGAGAGTACTTTTCATAAAGGTGTGTGTTTTTGTATTTAAGAGTACTTTTCATACAGGTGTACCTTAATTGGCTCTAATTTTGGGTGAATATAAGCTCGACAGACAAGTTGAACTTTTGAAGTAAACTCATGTTTAAAAGTGGCTGAGAGGAACTACTGAACCCCTGCTAGTGAGCTTGACAACATATTCTCTGGCCGGTTTTGTTCAGTAGATTTGAACTCTTCAGAAGGCATTCATTTTTTACAACGAAGCAGTAAGTAACGAGTGACTGATTTCTTCTCCTTATATACACCCAGGTAGTCGGTAAAGTAGCCGATACGCCTTGGTAGCGGCTACCTGGGTGTATATAAGGAGAGAAAATCCCATTCAGTCAGTGCTTCTTTGTAAGCAACGAATACCCTCTAAGAGTTCATATCTACTAAACGAAACTGGTCAGGGAATACGTTTGCCCAGCTGACTAGCAGGGGTTCCGTAGTTCCTCTCAGCCACTTTTTTCACATTATCTTTTTTCGGGACTACAGCATCTTTGCTATTTACTTGTCATAAGTGAATCAAAAAATTGGCAGTATGATCATTGAAAGCATAATTAGCACACCTAGCAGTTGCGATACCTTGATCATCTACAACAATAGTAACCTTGTCTGACAAAACATATATCCAGACTAGATTACCCTGCTGCAGAGATGCTTTCCTCTACAACTAAGGGACGCAGTACTTACCTTAATGCATGTATAGTTAGTTGCTCAGTGGCTTGCACATAGGCCATTCACAGATAGTATGTCAGTTGACCTCCAATTACCTGAGAATTCAGTTCTTTACGGTCCAATCTCCGGGCACACTGTCAAGACTAGTCCATTTAAAGGACAAATAGACACCATGTATTGTACAATTCCATTGTCTATTTATTTATTACTCTGCACCGATTGGGATCAATATATAAGGTCATCAGAAATCACTCTCGGGCACTTTTTGACTAAACTCTAATGCTTCGTTGATAAAATGTCCTGTGTGGGTGGTAAATTTCAAAGCATCCATGTGCCCAAGTTACGAACCAGGCACAAAATGTGAAGATATCCAATATGACTAGACGTCGAATTGGTTTTGGGTTGCAAAAGTCATGCTGGCAAATGAAAGAACGTGTAACTTTCTTTTATTTTTTTCAGTTTTAATAGTTTGCAGTTTTAAGGAATTCACACATGGTTTGTGACAAATATAAACACTTAACATATTCTGAGATACATATATAAAGAACTGGTTTAACCACTGATAAATAGATGGGTTAAACCACCGATAGAACATCACTAATCTGCCTATGTCAATTTCATGTTTGATTCACACAATGCATTTTTCATAGAGATGCATGGGAATTCCAGAAAATTGTTGCCTTAACATTTTCACCTGAAACATTCATTTTCCTATGGAAATGTCATTGTGGACTCAACAATATAGAGATATAATAGAAATATTTATAAAACATGTTCTCAAAGGGTTATAAAAAATACCCTGCAGTACCTCCTTGTTCCAAATTTCAAATGTTTTGAATTTATCTGGATTGGGTTTTCGGGCACACCAACACAATATAGGTTATATGACGCCAAGACGGATATGAACTTTCTGGATCCAAGCCTCAATTACAAAAATAAAAATATGAGGCATGGATTCAGAAATGTCACAACCGAGTAACTCAAGTAATCGACATAATTAAAAAAAGATTGCTCTTATAAATGAAATAATAGAATTTCTGTATTGGCCTGGTGGATAGTACGTTCAACTCAGAATTACTCAGATCACGGAATCGAGCCTTGCCGGCACCAATGGGTTATTTCGTAGGCAAGACGCTTCATTTAGCCCCATCTATTGGATGGGGACGTACACACCAGCCAGTCCCGTGTACCCCGATTCGATCCTCCAAGCACGTTAAAGAATTGAATTGAATGTTGTTTAACGGCTCATCAACACAGTACAGGTTATTTAGAGCCGCCCCAGAGAGAGGGGAAGGATACATAAGAATCCGAGAACCTGCCCTACTCTTATTATCGAATAGATTCCTATGGTTCTTTAACGTGCTCGGATGATAGAACGATACACGGGACCGCCCGGTTTACGTCCCCATCCGACGGACGTGGCTAAGGAAAAGTGTCTTGCCCAAGAACACACAGACGGAACTCAGTGGCACCACGGAGGATTGAACACGGGGCCTCCGGTTACAAATCCGCCGCACTACCGACTGCGCCACGCCAGCCCTCTTAGGAATCTATTCGAGAGTAAGGGTACCCTCACCCTCACTATGGAGGCCAGAAATAACCCATATAATGTGTTTGAGCTGTTAAAAACAATTCATTGTCCTGATTAACAGATGATAGGTCATTTGACTTTACAGGGAGATCAGATTAAGTTTTACCGAAATGCTCCTGCCAGGGAGCAAACCACGCAGGGCAGCAGTTTGTATAATTTTGGTTTAGTAAACAAAAACTTGTATCTAAGGGCATCAGCCAAGGAACATTGTCATTCACTAACAGTCGTTTCAGTGAGTATGTTGTGTTTGTCAAGTTGCTAGTGAAGACAGAATAAATTTCATTCCAAAAACGTCCCTTTGAGAACAGTTGATTTTCAACAATGGTTGTTTATACCTTTTAAGAAAATTAAATGAAGTACAAGAATCATAACATTATTCTTGCCTGTTCAAACACGAGTGCCCTGTTTGTTTAGACTTACATTTTTCTCTCTATTTTACTAGTGAAAGGTGTTAAATATTGCACATAAAATGTTTCCTCAACAAAACACTTGCTATAACAAATATGACATATATCACAAAGATATAATTCTAGTAACGAAGAAACATACTAATCATTGATACTTGCTGAAATTGCCGGATTGCTATCAATTTTAACTTTTTACATTCCTAGGCAAATAAACGATCTTAAACATACTGAATTATGACAAAATATATGAGAATGTACTAATCCAGTCCCACAGATACGAGTGCACAACATAATTATAACTTCTATACGACAGTAAAATTGTTGGTCCTTGTATCTCAAACTTTTAGAAATCATTGTGCATTTCTCCCATTGTTTCCTCTTCCTGAGTATTTCCACCCATTAATATTTCCACTTCCTGAATCCTTCTCAGGCCTTCATGTATTCCTCTTGGTGTGCACTTTTGAGTGAATATTGTTGAGAAAAGTCTTCTTATCACACGATTTAAATTACAATGCTGGATATATACTATTTATATAAATAAACTACTGTGCATACTTTTACATCCCAATCGCTGTGTTGTAATATGTAAACGCTGGAAAATAAGCAAAAGTAAAGTATTTTGCCATATATAAACAAATGAACAAGAGCTGTCCAAAGAAAGCGCGCCCTAACTTCGAGGCTTGAAAAGCATTTCTTAGATATAAGCTTAACGTAAAAAGTTAACCGACGTCAAAGCAAGTAGAATACCTTATTTTTCTTTGAAAAGTCGGGCTTAAAATTGTTAACATCACTTCATAACGGAGCTCCTCGTGGTGTTCAGTATCTAAGTTATAAGGCCTTGTGCTTTAGAGCTGCAGACATTTGCACTGTGGGAGCGGGTTCCCTGGTGGTGGCATGTCTCCTCTCTCTCAGCATCACCTTTCATGTGTTCCATTCCTCTTAGTGTTGGCCATAACTGACCATAATATATAATCCCACACGACATCCATGCAACACTAAGGTTAATTTTCAACTTAATCAAGCCTGATGATCTGTTAGCTGCCCATACACGGTCGCCTTGTATTACACATGGTTAATATAAGGAAATACGTAATGGGTATATTATACGGAATACTAGCAGTTTCATGTGATAAATCGTTATATTCAAAGATACATCACTGTAACATTTGTAACGTTAGGAGAATAACATGGCAATGCGAAAGATATCAGATGTGTGCGTTATTGTCACATTTTATGGGTATTAGAACATCGTTTACGGTGAATTTAACCTGTAATATATCACGGTTTGTCGTTCAGTTGTAAACAATAATTTTACTCGCCCTTCGGGCTCGTGAAGTTATACAATTGAACTCCAAACTGTGACATATTACACGATAATTCACCGTAAATGATGTTCTATTGCCATATATGACATACTGATTTATTGTGTACACAGTAATTATGTATAAAGCATCATGTTGTAGACTGTTTTTAGAAAACATACTTGGCTTGAAAAAGTACTTCACACTTCAAAAGCGTTCTTTGGAGAAAAATTATAAAAGAAATATTAATCAACCAAATACACAAAAACTTCACTTAAATTTAATATTAGAGCATACGCTTATTTTCCATGTTTTACAGGATGTTTATATGTCTCCTCTGTGTCTGTTTAACATACCCGACTGCAAAATTACCATATTGCTGTTTTCTCCTGTTAACATTTTGCAGTAAATAATAATAAATATATAATGATTATGTGTGTGGCGTTATTTACAACGCTCTGTATGAGCCTTTTTCCCACTTCACAATCACAATTTTGACTCAAAACTTCAACTTGCATACACTGATTATTTACAAGAATGTATTTATATTTATTTATTTGAAACTTTACAAAAACAAGAAACAAAAAAAAGAAAAGAAATATTCACAACAATATGCTGTTCCTTTTGAAATCACGCATAAAAATATTTTTAAAACAAAACCAGGTCACAGTTAGTGACAAATGCCCCCGAAATCTCATTAGACCTTTGCGGAATGGACACGATTCTTGCGCACAACATGCCTTCTCGTTGTGTTACAATTGTTGTGAAGTATCATGCAATGCCCTTCAGCACTTTCAAAGTTATGGCTGAATCATGATTGTTTCGGATGGACTGACGAACGAACGGACAGTGCGATTACTATATGCTGCTCTTAAGGGAACAATAGAAGAACATAAAAATAAAACCATGAAATAATATTTAGAAAATAGAGCAATACCTGTTCAACAAGATGACACTTACTTGGTAAGTACACTTAAGATGGTGGATAATCACAGTGAGGAGCACAAACTGTTTCTCAGGGGTGCAACTGAGAGTTACGTGTGCATGTTTGACCCATCTCCATATGGCCATTTGTTTTTACGAAGACAGGAACATGTTATTAAATTATGGTTTTCAGACTCATCAACTCCTGTTGAGTTTGTTTAAGAATGGAGAGAAATTAGAGGTAACAATAGATTCCATGATTTCTTTCATGTACCAATTCAGTGGCTTTCGACTGAATGAAATTATCAGAAATGCAGATAGCTTAGTAACTTTTCCTTTGAGCATTTGTTAAAAAGAATTATCTACTTAACAAACATGTATGGGCGAAAAGCAAATGTATGATGCAAATGAAAGGCAAAACAAATATGAAATAATATATGGTCAACAAATGATGCTATTAAAGCCATAGGGCAAGATAGTCACAATTTCCTCCAGGAGAAAAATAACCAAATATTAGAGAGATGACATTTAGACAGACAAGCTGTCCAAAAGGTATGTTACGGACAATAATGTTGGTTCCTTTTGAGGGGAATGTTACATGGAAGTCAACATGTATCAAGGTTGAAGATACGGTAAACGGTGCCATCGAAAGAATGATGAATGCAAATGTTAACAATTTCGGACACTCATCTCAACATGGCGATGACAAATTCAATGCCAACATTTTCACTATAGCGGACAAGAAAAATGAATATGTCGTAAAGAGACCATGCATGATGTGACCAAGTATTAAAATATTTATGAAAGAACAAATACAGCAAAGTAATTATATTAGGCTATACAAACAGTTCGAAAATTAGTAAAAATAACAGGGTTATTAAGTTATCAAATGTGTGTGTTATAGAATACCCGGTTATTTCTGCATTATATAATGCTAGGTTATTTCTCAGTTATAGAATACCAGAATCCTTTGCTGAAAAACTGCATGAAATGGACGCTAAGAATTTTGATAAAACGAGTGTTTTTAAAATAAAATACACACATACACATTAAAATATACAAGTACAACATCTTCCACATGTAATTATGTGACTTAAGATCATGCATTTCCTAATACATGTCATACTACTGCTGTCGGGATTAAATACAGGTAGGTTATTATCATGCAGATAAGCACTTTTCAACCTCATATCGGGTTGTGAATTAATGTTCGGCAATAATTCACAATAAATTGATATAACCTGGAAATCAACAATAATTCACAATAAATTGATATAACCTGGAAATCAACAATTTCTAAGCTTCCCGCATTTAACTTGTGAAAATTATATATAAAGTTTTGAATTGAATTGGGGTTTTAAGGCGCACCAACACAAGAAAGGTTATATGGCGCCTAACAGGAATGAACATGCCAGGCTCATCCTCCATGTACATCAAGATAAAATATTGAGAACGGGCCTAGAACCTTCTCGACCTAAACTGCAGAGTTGCTGCAAATTCTATTGTAGACACTCCATTTACGCTGAAGCCACGTTATAGTTTTCTGCCACTGCTCTAGTGATATTGCCACTGCTCTAGTGATATGAGCGAGATGGCACCTGAAACAATGCAGGGGTCATGATGAAGATCTTTAATGAGCATGAACAAAAAATGATAAAATATTTTAGAATAAACAAATGTCACTTAATCTGGACAGCATTAGTACAACATGCAGAAGTTGTGATCCCAGTGACTGGGGCCGCATAGAACATGACGTTAACTGTACAACACAAAACATGGCTAAATGGTGTCTTCAACACCATTAAGAATGTCAGCATATAATAACTGGATCTGGTTTCTCTTCTTACATGTGTTTTAAGGCGCACCAACACATGAAAGGTTATATGGCGCCTAACAGGCTCATCCTCCATGTACATCGAGATAAAATATGGAGAATGGGCCTAGAACCTCCCATTCTATTTTTTAAAATCTAGTTTTAGCAGTGGCGGCCATCTTGAATTTCCGGCCAACCTGAATTTTTGCTAGGATCAACTAGACACCAAGAGCAACATTCCTGTGAAGTTTCATGAAAATCTGTCAAGTAGTTTCAGAGTAGTCACCACAAAAAAAAAGTTTACGGACAGACGGACACCATGGCATAAGCTCTGCTGATCTTTGATCAGTAGAGCTAAAAACAAACCCATCATGATGTGATTTAGTTTCATAAAAAAACGTGCAAATGCATTTAAGTCGGGCCCCATGTTCCATTCACTTTAATAATTGTTTATGAAATGGCTTGTTCTGGAATATGAGCCCACTTGGCGAGGTAGTATAAATAATTATAAATTTGTATGGAATTTATTTTTCTATCAGGTTTACATATACCGTAATTTAATACAAATCTACTTCAGTCACATCACAAGGACTTCACAAAAACTCACTAGTATTTAAATGAACTTGAACACGAGGCCGTATTAAGTGCATGCGATGCGAACGCACAACATGGTTTTTATTGTATTTGGAATGAAACCTAAATTTATTTCCAGATTTCCTCCAGTAACTTTAAGGCTGAAGAACGGGTAAAAGAAAATATGCAGAGATACGTGTGTGTGCGTGTGCGTGTGCGAGTGATCCTAATCTTCTGCCAGCCTGGACTGGTCTGTGGACTACTGTCCTGATAAGCAAGTCTACTTATTGTGTGTAATTCTAAGGATTACAGTCCCTCTGCTCTGATAGCCACAAGAGAATCCTGGTACAGCTGGGCACAATAGTGTGGACTGTCTACTTACTGTCCACTGGAATAAGCCTGAAGTACACGAACCATGTGTGTATACAAGTCTTTATGTAGTCTTGCTGAGCCAAGTCTGTTCCAGATATTTTGCGATTTAAAAAACACAGGCTTTAATAACAAATGTACAGCATGTGTCACCTAGGAGTAAAACCACAAAACCAATGCTATAATGTGCTAATTCAGTATCAGAAATTGGAGAGATCCAGATTATTCACGGTTAAAAACACATAAACCCTCATAAATCTATCATGAAAATATGTCTCATGACATTTATAATTGATCCATAGAATAAAGTTCATGAATCAAAATCACAGAACAAACCTTCATAAATGTTTAAAAGGTCAACTCTTCTCCCCATAATAGGGACATCAGTCAGCACAAACAATCAAAACATTCTAACAATTAGATCCAGATACCTCGTGTTTAAATAAATAATGGATCCACAATGTCACAACAACTGTCAGATCCGGCACTTCAGTCCATGAATCTACATTTCCTCATGATCCATTCAAACTGTTCATTTTCAATAATGGATCTCCTATGGTGCCAATAGTTCAGTCAAAAGATCCTTAGATATTGGTTCAATCTTGAATACAACGCTTCATTTCTTCCCTGTGCTGGAAATTCTGACGACCGTGGTATACTGGTCATAACTAAGGCATGGACAATAATAAACTGTAAGACTTGGAATCAGGAATATATCTTCTGTAATTGATCACATGACGGAGTCTCCATGCTCTGTGCTCGTTCGTATAATTTTGCATCTGCATAATTTCTAGCTTTCCATAACATATTTTCTTCTGAAAAGAACAAAGAAGATAGAAATGTATTTCATATTGTAGCATGGTCGGTGACATTTCCTTTGATGCAAAGCATTAAATCGTTTCATTTCGGGTAACTAAAGGGGCGTGGCTATTCAGCACTACAACTACCAGATAGAGGAATTTAGAGTACGGTCGTCACAGTGTTACTAAGTACACCATGCTACAAAACAGATTGGTTATTTAAACACCTCGATGGGTTACGCCCATCTCGGTGTTTAAATAAGCAAAACTCGCTGAGACCAGACTATTACTTAAAAAATAAATGTTAAAGAATTAAAGAATTGTGCAGCACATATGGCATTAACAGAAATGTATGAAACTAAACATTCAAAACACAAATATCCTCCATCAGCAAACAGTTCTTTGAAACAATAATGAATGGTTTTTAGTAAGTACTGGTTTGATAGCAACATCAAAACGATAGGCTTATTATCGGCAATCATCCTATAGTTTTGTTTGAATCATAATATATCTTTTTACAGAATTCAAAGAACTCATTTGATTGTAACACCGAGACAAGATGGCACCGAATCATCTTGTTAAAGATTTGTTTGAATCTAACAGAAACCATAGGAGTTGACCATGACCATGTCCCCCGTTTCCACCATTGATAGGTGGGGTATAATTAACTGACCTATGAAAATAGGTCAAGTTCACATGTTAATACCAAAACATGATTTTAGCTGCAACCACTAGTTAGGTAAACACTGACTGCATAATTATGTAAAAGAGTTTCAGTCAGTTGATGACAAAAGTATACATAGTGAATGCATATTTATTCATCTTTTATTAAAATCCAGTGATTACTGTAATACAAAAAGGCAAAGCCTTAAAAACGTGTATCAATTGTCAACTTACTATAACTTCTTTCTCGCCAACAGTTTGAACGTAAATTTGAAACAAACTCTTCTTCAACTTGTCTCTCCATCCGCCGTAAATCACCCGCAAAGTTAGATCTAAAATCTGACTTTACAAAATATGGTATACGTAACTGAGATGTTTTCCTTTCAACTGAATATTTCCTGAAATAGATGAAGAAATCCACTTATTGTTTTCTGTAATTGATGAAAAAATGCTAATAAGTTGTGTGTTTTCATGAAGAAAGAGCAGGTTTTTTCCCTCTGACTATTAATATCTTCTTCCGTGAAACTTCGTCATACTACTAAAAATGGCCACCTGTACATAATCTTCGTAACAGGATGACGCAGAATCCATATATAGATAAATAATAAATATTCAATGATAAAAGATTTTACTAGTTGAACAATAATAAAACACTTTTATAGAATATATATTAGACATTGTAGTCGCTGTATTACTCACTGACCGCGAGAATGTCGGATGAATAGTTCTCCAGGGCTCCTGAAATATTTTGAAAATCCACTTGCTTTGCTCAAAATGTTACTTGCCCCAAATTCAAATGTTACTTGCCTCCTCTTTTTATTAGCGCCGATCAAGCACGAGATTTAGATAATTAGGATAAACTGGCACATAGAAATAAAACCTCTGACTTTCCTTGGCCAATTAGACAAACTGTTAAGATGGCCGGTTAATTCCAAATCAATTATCAAGACACTTTTTGATAACTTTTTGATAAAGGCACATTTTCACTTGATTTTTTTTTATATCTACACTGAAAGGAAAAAGGAACGCGACACGGGAATTTCCGATATATATTGTTTGTATAATATGCTGCTGTTAATCGAATGGTATATGGCTACGTAAGATCTTTCCTTACGGAAAAAAGACTAAAACAACACGTAACACAGCAAATAGTATTCCTGCATTATTGACAGGGTATGCGTTTGGCTCAAGCATGTGAGCAAACTTAGAATGGAAAATTTTGCAAACTCTTCACGTTTAATACAGTACTGAACTGGCTCAATTTTTCAAAGAGGAACTTCAACATTTATGAATTTCTTGTTACGTGTACTGTGATTAAACGTCTACAACATAACAGTTGTGTCCTTTCTCTAACTAACTGCAGCATTATTTTTTTTACAAAACATCTTGGGATTTCCAGGGAATATATATTGAATAACGTGTGCAGTATATACAATATATACATGTAGTGGAAATTCCCGTGTCGAGTTTCTTTTTCCTTTCAGTGTATTAAAACTGAAACGTCCAGTTGGCCAGTTAATCATGGACAATCAGATTTGCGAAGGTCACCTGCCTGCACCCAAAATCCACTTGCCCGGAGTGCCGGGCAACCATATTTCCGGAGCCCTATTCTCCAATCTTTATTCATATGAGATATGTGTTTTCCTTATGTGAGATAACCCTAAAACACCTAAGGAAAACACCTATCTTCCTTGAGACGAAATGACGTCAAGCTGAAGTCGTCCCTATTCTGACATCAAAATTGAAGTTACTTATTGTTTTAATGCCTGTACTAAACACATTAAGTTCGAAAAATAATCCATCTTGTGTTTATTCATGTGAAATAGGGAAATCTCATCCCCGGGATCAGAATTTCGACCTCTCGGATAAGGTTTCCCTATCTCACATTGATAAACATGATGTCTTTTTATAGGTATAATTGAAACAAATGGTGTTATTTAACATGTCATATGTCTAGCATAAGAAATTAATGGAATTTAAAGTCCCATTCAATGGTTGTAAGGTCATATTAGAACATGACAGGGAAATGAAATTAACTGCCAGGACTTGAACCCATGCAGGGCAGTGGTTGTGTACACCGCTTAAGATAAAACGTCTTGACTACAGGGATGCTGATGGCACTGCTTGACTAACAAGGTATTATGTCTTAGTGGAAATACAAAACAGACTTACTCTGAGCGTTGGAGGCTGAAAGCCGGATCTGAGACAAAAAAGCTGCTGAGGAGTGAGAGGACCACGAGTAACAATATTGGGGCTAACTGCAACAGTAACGTGGCACCACCCTGAAATATAAGGTAGATAAATGTAGCGCAATATGTCAAGGACGCGTTACTCAATGAAACATGATCCCGTTAATGTCCAGCATTCATTCTGAAACTGACATGCTGGTGCTATGAATATATTTTTTAAGAAAGACAGCTCGATCTTCAAATTAAGTCACTGGTCGGATGTTCAACGTCAATAAAACTGGGCTCTGGCCTGTAAACATCATTGGAACATCTTAGTCAAATATTCTGATTTAGCCCTGGATAGTCTGGTAAATGCAACCGTATTTAAGGACGATTGGTCCACCATTTTCATAAAAAGGATCCAAATTGAATTGAATTTAGGTTTTAAGGCGCCCCAACACATAAAAGGTTATATGGCGCCTAAAAGGAATGAACATGCCAGGCTCATCCTGCATCGAGATAAAATATGGAGAATGGGCCTAGAAACTTCTCACCTGCAGAACTGCAGAGTTGCTGCAAATTCTATTGTAGACACTCCATTTATGCTGGAGCCACGTTTAATGTTTTCTGCCACTGCTCTAGTGATTTGAGCGAGATGGCACCTGAAACAATGCAGGGGTCATGATGAAGACCTTATATGAGCATGGACAAAAAATGATAAAATGAATTTGGGGAGTTCTGCCCCTCTGCCTACCCCTCCAACAGGATCTGCAGTGGCCCTATTCTTTGCCCCAAAACAAAACGGGGGCCCCAGAACCACACGGGGCAAAAGGATCCAAAATGGATGGGATATGGTCAAGCGAAATTTTCAACCAAATGCTTATTTTAGGCAGGAGCAATGTCAACTGTAGTACAAGACAGTAATTCAACACTACAGTATTGATGTGAACATAATATCAGAAAAAAATTCTATATGGCAGAAATTGTTATCTTTATATCAGAAAAGTTGCATACAATTTTACTCAAAGTTGTTTTGCTGGTTATATTTGCTGGTTATATGAAATAAGTTGGTCTAATAAATATTTCATTTACCCAGCAAGAGCTGACGAGACATCATTTCTAAATAAAATAAGCCATTTATCAAATCATCCAAATTTCGAAAACTTATATATAAAACTAACAAGAGGTCAATGACCTTGAAGCTCTACTGATAGATTTTTGATAGCTAGGTCAACATTCCTGTGAAGTTTCATGAAAATCCATCAAGCAGTTTCATAGGAGTAGTCGCTACAAGTTTTCATTATATTATGTAAACAAAGATGCAGCCATGTTTAATGTCAAATCAAAATAATTTTTGACAAGGATCAACATCATGTCTTACTGATCATTTTAGAAAAAGTCCCATATCAATATCACTTATAGTTTTCAAGAAGTAGTCGCTACAAACTTGAATTTTGAAAATCTATTTTCAGCCATGGCGGCCATCTTGTATTTCCGGCCGACCTGAAATTTTGCTAGGATCAATTAGACATCAAGAGCAACATTCCTGTAAAGTTTCATGAAAATCCGTCGAGTAGTTACAGAGAAGTAGTCGTTACAAGTTTTTACTAGATAACTCTATGTAAACAAAGATGGCCGCTGACAGCCATGTTTAACATCTAATCAAAGCGATTTTCGACAAGGACCAACATCATGACATGCTGATCATTTTAGAAAAAGTCCCATACCAATATCACTTATAATTTTCAAGAAGTAGTCGCCATAAACTTGTTTTTTGAAAATCTATATTTAGCCGTGGCGGCCATCTTGAATTTCCGGCCGACCTGAAGTTTTGCTAGGATCAATTTGACATCAAGAGCAACATTCGTGTGAAGTTTCATGAAAATCCGTCAAGTGGTTTCAGAGGAGTAGTCGCTACAACTTTTCATTATATAACTCTATGTAAACAAAGATGGCCGCTGGTGGCTATGTTTAATGTCAAATCAAAATAATTTTTGACAATGATCAACATCACGCATACTGATCATTTTAGGAAAAGACGCATATCAATATCACTTATAGTTTTCAAGAAGTAGTCGCTACAAACTTGTATTTTGAAAAATTATTTTTTTAACCGTGGCGGCCATCTTGAATTTCGGCCGACCTGAAATTTTGCTAGGATCATTTAGACATCAAGAGCAACATTCCTGTGAAGTTTCATGGAAATCTGTCGAGTAGTTTCAGAGGAGTAGTCGCTACAAGTTTTTACTAAATAACTCTATGTAAATAAAGATGGCCGCTGGCAGCCATGTTTAACGGCGAATCAAAACAATTTTCGACAAGGACCAACATCATGTCATGCTGATCATTTTAGAAAAAGTCCCATATCAAGATCACTTATAGTTTTCAAGAAGTAGTCCCTACAAACTTGTTTTTTAAAAATCTATTTTTAGATTTGGTGGCCATCTTGGATTTCACATCAACATGAATTTTTGCTAGGATCAACTAGACTTCATGGGCAACATTTCTGTAAAGTTTCATGAAAATCCATTCAGTAGTTTCAGAGGAGTAGTCGCTACAACAAAAAAGTTTACGGACGGACAGACGGCCGGACGGACAGACGGACGCCGCACCACGGCATAAGCTCTGCTGATCTCTGATCAGAAGAGCTAAAAATCTTTCATCTACATTCCAGATATATGCAACAAACAAGAAAACAAACATATTTATTCCCAATGTCAACTTTGCAGTAATAAGAAATAAATACTGACAGTGTTTTCATTAATAGAGATCATGTTTTCTTGCATTCCAGATAAGGCTACATATGTGACAGAGTATCTTATGTGAACAAGCAAGGTTAGCAACCTACGTCACGCGCACGCGGTAAAGCAGGTCCGTTTACATACACAGAAGCTCGATTCGGGAGCTGGTAAGTGGATGTTTACCAAGATTTACGAAACATTTGGTTGATTGACAATGCTTACCGTACCACATGGATGAAAAGATTTTTATTAAACCTTACATAAGCTATAAACTCCCAGCCGTTTGTCAGTTTACTTCGATACAAACTCATTTCAAAGCCGGGTACCGTTTACATTTTGGTGGAAATGCGATTGTATCGAAGTAAACAAACAAACGATTTGGAATTTACAGTTTATTCAAGGTTTAATAAAAGCCTTTTAATCCAGGCAGTACGATGGGCATTGTCAATTTACAAAACGTTTTGTAAATCCTAATAAAAATCCACTTACCAGCTCTTCCGTGTATGTAAACGGATCCGTTTTGGCGCGTGCACGTGACGTAGGTTGCTACCCTTGACAAGGCCTGGATAAAAATCACGCACAACAATAATATTGATAATGTCAACAGTTGCATAACATCATTATGTAAATAAATAACATACAAAACATCAACATAAATGAGCAAAAGGTGAAGAAAAGGAATCATTCACGGAAAAAAACAGTTCAGATAAGGAAAATCCAAGACATACGGTAACTGTTTTGATCGGAAACTTAACAAAACAGATGTACCTTATGCTGGTAGTCCGTGCCACATAGCAATCACAGATTCTTAAACTCTACATGGTCATATGTGTTTATAGACTAGATCTCAGTGAGGGAGTACAAACAGATAGGGTCGACAAAGCTGTAACTCAAGGGAGATATAAGAAGTTAAATTATTACGCTATGACTGACCTGTAATATGTAATATTTTGCTATAAAATATCAATTGTGAAGTCAATTTGATTTTATCCAGGTTGATTTATATGTTATTATAGAAGAAAGAATAAAACGATAGAAAGCCAGGAACCACAACATAAGTATAGCCATGATAAATTTATTGCTAGATATTCATCCCAGCCCGAACCCATTTTTATGACTTTTTCTTAGGAATACACAGTAATATTGAATTTTTATATATAATAAAACTTGCACATTTAAAAATCATTACCGGTATTCATAATTATTTCAATAGTTTTAAGAAAATTTCTTTTGCATACTAATAATTTTTGCTCATATTGCACCAAAAATATCTTTAAACCTGTGGTAGAATAACACAGAAAAACTGAAAACTGCTAAGTTCATCATCTCATTATTTAATTATGTACCGGTAATCATTTTAATGCTTGATAAATACCTTAAGACTGCCCAATGTCCTTTTTAAACAAGAGGCCCAAGAGGGCCTGTGGACTACTGGCTAATATGGCTCTTATAACATCAATGAAGCGAGAGACTGCCATTTACTTTTTTTTTTAATTTTTTGGCAAAATACAGCTTTTTAACTAAATCATGGGCCATAACTAAAGAATCTGGTAAAGTTTGGTAAAGATCAGATGAAAAATGAAGGCCCTACCGTATTAACGATGCAAAATATAGCATTTTTAACTAAATCAAGAGCCATAACTTCTCTGTTACTGGTCCGACTGATCCAACAAAGAGCTAAAAAAAAAAGAAAAATAAAGAGAATTAAAAAAAAAATAAAAAAATAATAAAAAAAAAGAAAAAGAAAAAAAAAATAAACATATAAAAAATTTAAAAATAATATAAAAAAGAAAGTCAGAAAATCTGGTAAAGTTTGGCAAAATGAAGGCCCTATCGTATGACGAGGCAAATATTAGCATTTTTAACAAAATCCAGGGTCATAACTCCGCTGTTACTGGTTCGATCTGGCTGTTTTTCGAACTTGACCGAACTTTCATTGACAAAACTGTGACCCCCGGGGCGGGGCCAGATGTGACCCCAGAGTCACCATTTGAACAAAATTGGTAAAGGACCATAAGCTTATAGCAACAGCAAAATATTAAAACTCTGGCTCTTGCAGTTTCAGAGAAGATTTTTTAAGTTTTTCCCTATACATGTCTATGTAAAACATGTGACCCTTGGGGCGGGGCCAAATGTGAGCCCAGGGTCACCATTTGAACAAACTTGGTAGAGGACCACAAGCTTATAGCAAATACAAAATATTAAACCCCTGGCTCTTGCAGTTTCAGAGAAGAAGATTTTTTAAGTTTTTTCCTATACATTTCTATGTAAAACATGTGACCCTTGGGGCGGGGCCAAATGTGACCCGAGGGTCACCATTTGAACAAACTTGGTAAAGGACCATAAGCTTATAGTAAATGCAAAATATCAAACCTCTGGCTGTTGTAGTTTCCGAAAAGAAGATTTTTAAAAAAAACAAACTATATAAGTCTGTGTAAAACTGTGACCCCCGGGGCGGGGACAAATTTGACCCCAGGGTCACCATTTGAACAAACTTAGTAGAGGACCATAAGCTGATGCTACATGTAATACATGAGAGCTCTGTGCAATGTGGTTCCAGAGAAGAAGATTTTTTTCAGTTTTTCCCTATACAAGCCTATGTAAAACTGTTACCCCCGGGGGTGGGGCCAAATGTGACCCCTGGGTCACCATTTGAACAAACTTGGTAGAGGACCACAAGCTTATAGCAAATACAAAATATTAAACCTCTGGCTCTTGCAGTTTCAGAGAAGAAGATTTTTTAAGTTTTTCCCTATACATTTCTATGTAAAACATGTGACCCTTGGGGCGGGGCCAAATGTGACCCGAGGGTCACCATTTGAACAAACTTGGTAAAGGACCATAAGCTTATAGTAAATGCAAAATATCAAACCTCTGGCTGTTGTAGTTTCCGAGAAGAGGATTTTTTAAAAAAAAATCCTATATAAGTCTATGTAAAACTGTGACCCCCGGGGCGGGGACAAATTTGACCCCAGGGTTACCATTTGAACAAACTTAGTAGAGGACCATAAGCTGATGCTACATGTAATACAAGAAAGCTCTGTGCCTTGTGGTTTCAGAGAAGAAGATTTTTTAAAGTTTTTTCCTATATGTCTATATGAAAACTTGCAAAACCTCAATATACAAACTTTGGACCCCCGGGGCACAGCCATTTTTGACCCCGGGGACTTTATTTGAACAAAATTGATAGTCTAGGCGTTGGCGATCATTTTAAAAGAAAAACTGTTGAAATCTGTCCAGCGGTTCTGGAGAAGATTTTTTAAGGTTTCGACTATATATGGTAATGGCAGCCATCTTGGATGTAGCGCTGACCTAATTTTAACAAATCTAAAAAGCATTCATCTAAGGAACATCCATGTGAAGTTTGGTCAAAATTAGCCAAGCGGTTTCTGAGGAGAAGTCGTTTGAAGAAAAGTTAACGGACGACAGACGACAGACGACAGACGAGACGACAGACGACGGACGACGGACAACACACCATCCCATAAGCTCTGCTGGCCCTTGGCCAGTAGAGCTAAAAATGCATACAATTACAACCACAGCCTTTTTACCTATTTATGTGGAGCCGAAATTTCGATCCATTCCCAATTGCAAAAACCTCTATATTTTCCAATTCTGGAGAAAAGAAATCCTTTTTTTTCTTTTTAATAACAGCGAGAGACTTTCCGTAGTTTCAAAATAATTGCTAAATTCAACACTTTATTGATTTTATACCTAAGGCCACAAAAAATTAATTACCTGGTTCTCAGGCCACTTTTTCTGAGAAGAGATGCAGGCGGGCGCATTTTTTTTTACAATTTTACAGTGGTCAACAGACACGCGGCGATTTTTTTTTCATCCAAACTTTTAATTCCAATACATGTATTGATGCAAAATATCTCCAAATACATTTGCAATAACCAGTTGGATCAGCTCATCTCTATTGTTGATCATTACCTTATCATTTCTTCCCGACTTTATATGCTTCTTTCAATCACAATAAGTCCGTATATTTGTATTAGATTCAATCGGTTCGATGACACCGCCATTATTGCACGTTGTTGTGAGACTTTGTCGATTGGACGCTTGAATAAATCGCCTGTTCTGTAGCACCTACTAGTTCCAAGTGTCTCAAGCGTCTGACTCTCCTAGATTGGTACCCGTACGACTGCAACACTCACAAGCTAGCGAGCAGAGTGGCAGATAGTCGGCCGCGCACAAGTCTACCCACAAGGGGATTCCGCTGAGGTAGTTGCATGTAAAAACCGTAACAAACTTGGACGCGGAACTTTTTTTTGTTCGAAATTTCGGTAGCGCATTTCCAATTTTTATTTTATTACTTTTGAGATAAAATCGGCAATGCGGCACCAAAAAAAGACATGCGGGCGGGCCTGAGAACCAGGTAATTAATTTTTTATGGCCTAAGACATATATTTTAATAGTTTTCCCTTAAAAACATTCCCCTAAATAGCAAAAATTGTGCTTCTTTTCCCCCAAATCAGCATGTCTAGGCCTTTTCCCCCCGTCTCAAAGAAAGCCCTGACAAGACACTGTATTAATTATAATACACTTTTTTGCCAGTGTATTAAAAGTGTTTCATTTTCACAGCAATGATACAAAATAATGGATGAAAATCTAGCAATTTATTTACAAGTTTGACAGAATCGGGAAACAAATCCATTTATCATGAGTGTAATAAAGAATGGGAGTTCATAAATCAACTCAACAAAGAAACATAGCTAACTAAAGTAATTAAATAAGCTGAATAAAATAGCTGAACGGTAATAAACACCTCCAGGTTCATATACAAAAATAAAGACGCTTATAAAAGACACAAGCAAATTCATCAAGTTTCATCCCATTATATCTGGTATTTAAGATGAAGGACCAAGCATTAAATTAATCATACATAAGGTATCACCCCATTAGGCCAAAAAAATAGGTGTGTTTCCTATTGCATGCTCTAGGTAGTTTGGTACTCCATAGAACTTGATGATACAACTGAAAGTTTCTCTGTGATGACAGTTTATCTCGATATATTAATTGTGATAAATCATTGTTCAGAACAAATTGAATTATTTTTTTTCCATAAAAAGTTTTAGTCGGCCCCTTAAAAATAGGGTTGGTCGGGCCACTGGAAATACGTCTTTTGTTTTTGTTTTGGCCTTATCTAAAATGGTTTAGCAGTTAATTGTTAACAAGAACAAGTTTCAAGATTGTAGGTCTAATAGTTTACAAGTTAGTGTTTTTCAGGTCCAGATCATTGTCATGTCAATGTTACCTACTTACCCATAAAGCAATAGGTTCTTCCTCTGACCAAGGGCAACTTACCTAAGTTTTATGAGATGTTATACCTATATCCTGTGGAATGTGCATGTCCATATGAGGTCATGGTCCTTGACCTACTATGACCTATTGTGAAGTTTGTGTTCTACTTCGAGAGTAAATGCAGAGAATGCCCCACCAAGGGCAATGTAAATATGAAGTTTCATGAGTACTGGTGTTATAACCTTTGGAGTTATGGCTTGGCATATGTATGGCTTTATGAGGTCATGGTGACCTTGACTTTTAACATACCGACCCCAAAGCATTAGAGTTCCTCCTCGTTCTGAATACAAAGCATGTATGACGTTTCATGAGTGTGGGTGCTGTATTTAAGAGGTTATCACACAGAATGTGTACTTAACCTTCGACCTTCTGACTCAAAAAGCAATAGGGATCTCTCTCACCAAGGACAATGTACCTATGAAGTCTCACGAGGGTGGGTATCATGCTTTCGAATTTAATACGCAGAATGCATATTTTCATGAGGTCATGGCAACTTTGACCTATTGATCCCAAAATCAAAAGGGTTTCTCTTCTCCCCAAGGGCAATGTACTTATACAGTTTAATGAAGGTGTGTTACATTTATGGAGTTATCATGTGAAATGCATATTTTCAAAAGTGATCATAGTAACCCTGACCTTTGACTCACTGACCCCAAAAACAGTAAGGTTCATTCTCTCACCAAGGCAATGTAGCCTATGAAATTACATGAGGGTGGGTATTATGCTTTTGAAGCTATCACACCGAAATGTTTACGCACGGAGGTCCCAATATCATAAGACAGGCGTATAAAAATAAGAAAATAACGTGACCTTAATCATAAATTTGGTGTGCAACACTCCATCTATTGATGAATCTGTGTAAGAAAATGAAGGGTGAAGTGTTATCGGTGATATAGAAATAGATCTAACGAGAAACATCAATGAAGGGTGACATAAGGTTGGACAAGGGTAACACCATTACACTATATTTCCCCTCCAATATTGAGGTCTGGGGCATAAAAACAATTTGGAGTTGTATTGTATCAGGTGAAATTTTGAAACAAAACATCTAAAGCCACACTGTTTCGGAACTGCAAAGTTCAGCAATATTATCAGTACATTGGCAGTAGTAAATTTCTTCTCTTTTTTGTGTCTGTTCACTTACATCGTTGGAGTTTGTTTCTCTAGATGAATATCTGAATTGTTGTCTGGTAGTGTGCGTATGAGAATGTCGACCTCGCCTCTGATTTACACTCCCTGAATGATAGACATAAAACATAGTCTACACGGGGCAAGTATACATAGAAGAGCTACAATACTGCCTGTGTAAGATAATCATTCTTGTGAAATCTTGCTCAAAAGTGTGAATCGTTAGTTTGCAACTCACTGTTGGTTTGCTTGTGTTGTACCAGTAACAACATGTAGCAACACCATGAGCCCCGACCCACCCACCCTTTCCACAATTATTACAAAAATGCTAATTTTACAACAGTGTTGAACAAAGTTCTGTTAAATAAATACATTCCTATTTTGTGGAAGAAGTTTCAAATTTTTCAAAAATATTAATGATTTCATTTAATAAACTCCTACACCCACTTAGCAAAGATTCACACAAGAAAATTCATCCAACAAAAAGCCTCTGTCCACAGCATGCATACATTTATATCAAAACCTAATGCCCTACCTCATTCTCTGATCGCGAGCGTTGCTGTTGTGTAAACCTACGATTCACATGTACACCTGCTAGGGAAAAAATCAATAAACATTTATTCATTTATAAGTAGATTGATATGAAACTAGCTACAAAGTCGATACTCTTGATTGTATATGTGGCAAAATAAGTTATTTCTTTTAAAAAAGTTTTAAAGTGTAAAAAAAAAGAGAGAAGCATTTCACTTGTTTAGCTTGACCAATTACAGGACATGTGCAGATTTCAAGATTGTTTGGCCCTGAAAAGAATAAAAGCATACTCACCAGAAGGAAAACCACCACCGAAAAACATGTTGAATAGTTCTTCTGGAGAGATATCACCTGAAAGAAACAAGAAAATAGTAAGAACCAATGCATGCTCCACAAAGTGGATGCTTTTAGTAATAGACAGAGTATGGCATACTCGTAACTTATATAACGGGAGATATACACCAGTCAATTAAATGTATTACAACTGTGCAAATACAAAGGAAATGTCAGCGACCATGCTACAAGTGAAGAATTCAGAAAGGGAAAATATACAACAATTGTAAACTTTAATATGTAGATCTGTTTGTTACTATGACATGATGAGTGATTTCTTAGACAAAGGTCAAAAACATACTGTTGCCTACCAATTAAAAGAAAATTTATTTATACAGTGATTCTGCTAAAGAAAACCAGAACTATTTATGTTATTTCCATGACGTATTAGTCAGCCAAACGTGCAGCCATTTTTGAAAGTCATGGCAAATATTCGGTGGGGTAGGTGCAGAGGGGAAAGATTTTTTTACCCCCTTAACAACACCGCCCACCTCTTTATTTCAAAATAGGATTATGTTTAGTATACATTTACAGAAGAAACTTGGCGCGGATTGGCATTTAGCGCATGTTAGTTATTTTGCGCAGCCTGTTTTCGTATTTGCAAACCTATGTCTTGAATTTCTGCGCAACACACTGACATGACGTGTCGGACAACTAAAAAATGTGTTCAAGGGACACATATGCCCCCAATTTCGACATACAAATTAAAACTTCAATTTAAATTAAAGAAATATGAAGTAGATAAAGGTCATTCATACTGGCTTACTTCTTTTAGGAACATACTGCTGTCAGATACAAATATGTGACTTTACCAAAACTTAAATGTAAAACCTTTTTGATACATACTTACGGCCATCAGACAAAAGGTTGGATGAACAAAGGTAACACTGTACGCCCACTCCACTTTTGTGGCGAGGGATAAATAATAACCGGATTAAAGGCTTTAATTGGACATAATCAGCTGAAATGAACAGTATACAAAGTGACCCGATGTGTAAGGCATACCTTCAAATCCATGAGAATAATCCTCTGCACCCCTACCGGATCTCCGCTGGTCTTCCTCAGGACCATATACATCATACTTCTTCCTCTTGCCAGAATCACTGAGGACGCCATATGCATTGCCAATAGCTGAAATCATATTTTAAACATTCTGGAACATGATTATTTATAGGGACATGTTCTTCGAAGTATGGTTTTTAACCCTTAACCCGATATATATACATAATGGACTGTTCTTTCTTTGAATTAAGACCATTCCATTTATGTGACAAAGGGGTGTTTTGGGGGAAAACAACTGATCAGCAGCCAGACATTGTAAACCCTGATCCGCCTGCGAGTTACTCACAGGCTGATCTGGGTTGACAATGGACGCAAAGGCTATTATAGTCGTGTTTAGGTTAAGTTCCAAGAAACAGATAAAATGCAGAAGTAAGTCCACACATTTTAATTAGTTTAATGAAGTCTAAAAAATACTTGGATTTTGTCAACTAAGACATGTAGAACTTTAGTTTATTGTAACTGTGTTAATATTAAACTGAAACACATTATGATGGTTTTATCTGTATTACAACTGACACCTATAATTCCAGCCCCTTTTAGCAAAAGCTTAGGGATGATGGACAGTGTGACCAACCCTACATATCTTACCATCAGTTTCATGAACATGGGTCTGACAATACTGGAGATATTTTACGAAAACATTTTCGGGATTAAGTTGGTTATAAATGTAAGCCATTTTCCAAGTCAAATTAATGTTCACAATACTGATGTGCCGTCTCTAACAATCGTAAAACTAATCAAATTGACCAAAATTTGTCTACAATTGATATTAATTGTTCAATGATTTTCATTTGACTCAGATAATGTTCTTTCGGCAGTCTTCTCGTTGTACCAAATACATTACAAGGTTACCATGAAAATTCCTCTTATCTTTAGCTGTGTGACATATAATTATACATTCTACTTAGCCTAATATAGAATTAAGCAGGCTAGCATGCTGATGAGGATGACTAAAATCCAAAGGGTACATAAAGAAGAAAAAGTAACTTCTATATTTATGATATTGCATTTGTACACGAATGAAATAAAAACACTATTGTACAATCGATCACCAACGGCTTTGGGTTTTCAGACTATCAATAGTAATATTCCAGTCCGATTCCCAACACTAGTTCACACAGGTCCATGAAGACTAGTTAAAGTAGAATTCAAATAAGAACCACCAGGGCCCAGTTGTTCAAAGATCGGTTAGCTTAATCCTTGGTTAGTGTTAACTTTCAAAGTACATTTTCTCATAAAAATATGTTTTGTACCACTAAAAAATTTTAATTTGCATTTCTTCTCGAAATAATGTTTTCACCTGCTCATTTTCTGATAAAAATAATTTTGACCTGACGCTCAATCTTAATCGATCTTTGAACAACTGAGCCCAGGATGTTAATTTAACACTGAAAAGTTCACGGGGAACTTGACCTACCGACTCCAAACTCAATATTACAGGTGTATAACTAACTTCAATACTTGGATACACAAGTTCATGAAGACTGATACAGTAGTAGATAACAACTTGATGCAAATTTATCCATAAGCGGACAGTACAACATAATCTCTCGTTTTCGGAATCAAACCCAAAATCAAATTGAGCAATGTTCAAAATACCAGAAAATGATCTTTTAAATGATCTTTTCTGAGTCCAAGAACTTGCATATTTACCTTTAAATGCTTCTGTGGCCCCTGGTGCTTTGTTTTTATCTGGGTGCATCTGAAGGGCCAACTTTCTGTAAGCTTTCTTTAAGTCCGTCTCTGATGCATCCTTCTCCACCTCCAGTATCTCATAGTAATCTTTACATTTCTTCACTCTGTTGAAACCAATATTTATAATTAATAGATGGGTGCTTGTCTCAGATCCAGACTGATTTTTTACTCAAGTGTAAATAAACGTGTACTGTTGAGTGTACTTTTGTTGTTTACTCAAGTTTCAATAAAATAAAAATCTCCACGCCCGTGTTCAACTTTTATTACGATCATATTAAATATATTAATCTGGCATTGTATGACTGGTGTTGTTTCCAGGTTATTAACTCTTGCTTGTCAATTTGAAGGTGTTGACAGTTTGAGAGGTTTCTCGAAATGAGATGCATCGTCTTGTGGCATCACCTATTAAACGCATTTTCCTAACACATCGTGTCAGCACCTACTCAAACTTCTAAAGTAATCAAGGACAATTAAGGAATTGACATTTTTCTGCGTACATGTATTGTTACGTTTGTTTAATAATCACCATAGTCATCGTTGTTTGCGGTCAGATTAGCAAAAACCAAACACTTCACACAATTTCCCAGTCAATTAAACCCTTTATGAATAATCAAGATTCAGAATCGACTTTAACAAATAAATATGTGCGGTAAATCAATACCCGGTAGTCGTCGTTAGGAAGAAAACATAATTTTATATTCTTTCACGGGTTTGTAAACCCGTCTACGTAAAACGGAAACCACAGCCTCGTTATTATTTCACTTTGCCGATTGATGTAAACAATTATATTTTTCAACCTTCAGAAGTTACAACCTGAAATTTACCTATTTTTTTAAAAATGATCAATGGCAATACAGGGCAGGAAAATTTGTTTCTGAGTTACTCGTCCTACATAACACTTAAATGGTCAAATTGATAAAATGCTAAAGAATGTATCCGAATTTCTCGGCGTCCTGCATCAATGAGTGGAATTTTCGTGCCCTGCAATATTGCACAACGACATACTCATCCAAGATCTTTTTCAAAGAAACCCAAGTCCTTCAAATCAAATTTAATGAAAAGCTGAATTTTCTTACAGCTCACCAACTAAAATGTTCTTATTTTTCAATAATCAAGAAACAATAACTACATGTATGTAACTACGGTAATGCTTTGATTTTTTCCCTGATTTTAATTTGTATCATGTTTGGCATGAAAATATACCTTTTTACTGCTTCCAATTGATCATTTGTATACTCTATTTCCTTTGGTTCACTCGAGGGACCATTAGCCCCTTTTTTTTCTCTTCCTAGACTGCCCCGCCTTTGATGCAGACCCTCTCCCTTGCTTTCGTTCGCTCCACCCCCTCCTCCATCTGGTTCATTGTGAATCAAACTGTTCACATGCTCCAGTAAATCTGGAATATACAGTTAAACAAAATAAAACAGAGGAATACATTATGTACAGTAATAGATAGAATCTGATCTCAGCGACTTGGGTTTATTTAAATACTGAGGTTTTTGAATAACCTGTATAATGACCGACTATTTGTTTTGAAGTATGGTGTACTTAATGACCCTCAAGTATGTGTTTCATCCAGTCTTTATGATATGCACAACTAACTTCATACTGATAATTCCTACCAAGTAATGCCAAAATTTGTTTAGAAGTTCAGGTCTGGCAGAGTTTGGTGAAAATCTTGTAAGAAACATGTCATCATGGTCATAGCGGAGACCGGATATGACCTATATTTTGTCAAAAGTAGGTCACAGCGACCCGAAATTTTGCACATTATGTTAGATGCTTAAAAGGAACATTCTGGCAGAGTTTGGTAAAAATCCTGCAAGAAAAAAGCAAGATATGCATGATGTAGCGGAGACTGGACATGACCTATATTTTATTAAAAGTAGGTCACTGTGACCTGAAATTTTGCACATGAGTTTGATGCTTATAAGGAACATTCTGGCAGAGTTTGGTTAAAATCCTGCAAGATAAGCATGTTTTGGCAGATACTGGACCTTAGCTATATTTTGTTAAAAGTAGTCCAAAGCGACCCGAAATTGTGTACATCACATACTGAAAATTGTGTACATTCTGGTGGAGTGTGGTAAAATCATGCAAGTAACGAATGATGAAAAGAAAACTGAATCATAATTTAAAACAAGAGGTCAATGACCTTGAAGCTCTACTGATTGATTTTGATTTCAGGAAGTAGTCGCTACAGACTTGTTTTTTGAAAATCTATTTTTAACCGTGGCGGCCATCTTGAATTTCCGGCCGACCTGAAATTTTGCTAAGATCAATAAGACATTAAGAGCAACATTCCTGTGAAGTTTCATGAAAATCCGTCAGGTAGTTTCAAAGAAGTAGTCGCTACAAGTTTTCATTATATAACTCTATGTAAACAAAGCAGCCATGTTTAAGGTCAAATCAAAACGATTTTCGACAAGGACCAACATCATGTCATACTGATCATTTTAGAAAAAGTCCCATATCAATATCTCTTATTGTTTTGAAGAAGTAGTCGCTACAAACTTATTTATTTTAAATCTATTTTTAGCTGTGGCGGCCATCTTGAATTTCCGGCCGACCTGAAATTTTTCTAGGATCAACTAGACATCAAGAGCAACATTCCTGTGAAGTTTCATGAACATCCGTCAAGTACTTTCAGAGGAGTAGTCGCTACAAGTTTTTACTATATAACTCTATGTAACCAAAGATGGCCACTGGCAGCCATGTTTAACGTCGAATCAAAATAATTTTCCACAAGGATCTACATCATGTCATGCTGATCATTTTAGAAAAAGTCCCATATCAATATCACTTATAGTTTTCAAGAAGTAGTCGCTACAAACTTATTTTTTAAAAATCTATTTTTAGCTGTGACGGCCATCTTGAATTTCCGGCCGACCTGAAATTTTGATAGGATCAATTAGACATCAAGAGCAACATTCCTGTGAAGTTTCATGACAATCCGCCAAGTAGTTTCAGAGAAGTAGTCGCTACAAGTTTTTACTATATAACTCTATGTAAACAAAGATGGCCGCTGGCAGCCATGTTTAACGTTGAATCAAAACGATTTTTGACTAGGATCAACATCATGTAATGCTGATCATTTTAGAAAAAGTCCCATATCAATATCACTTATAGTTTTCAAGAAGTAGTCGCTACAAACTTGTATTTTGAAAATTTATTTATAGCCATGGCGGCCATCTTGAATTTCCGACCGACCTGAAATTTTGCTAGGATCATTTAGACATCAAGAGCAACATTCCTGTGAATTTTCATGAAAATCCGTCAAGTAGTTTCAGAGGAGTAGTCGCTACAAGTTTTCATAATATAACTCTATGTAAACAAAGATGGCCGCTGGCAGCCATGTTTAACGTCAAATCAAAAAGATTTTCGACAAGGACCAACATCATGTCATGCTGATCATTTTAGAAAAAGTCCCATATCAATATCACTTATAGTTTTCAAGAAGTAGTCGCTACAAACTTGAATTTAAAAAATATATTTTTAGCTTTGGCGGCCATCTTGGATTTCACATCAACATGAATTTTTGCTAGGATCAACTAGACTTCATGGGAAACATTTCTGTAAAGTTTTATGAATATCCATCCAGTAGTTTCAGAGGAGTAGTCGCTACAAATAAAAGTTAACGGACAGACGGACGGACAGACGGACGGACGGACCACGGCACTAAGAAGTGAAATGTTAACAATTAAGAAACCCCGGTCAGTCGCTGCGCTCCTTCCCTTAGGGTTTCTTAATTGTTAAAATTTCACTTCATAGTCTCTAACTAATAGTAATACTTAAACATGGGTAGAATGGGTTATTCTATTTCTATAATCCTTTGAAGTTGCCGCAAGTAACGACTATTTCTGAGGATGCACTTTGACACGTCGTGTGACCTTTACCAGATTTAGCCACGGGGTACAGGTAACTGATCATGCGTTACACTTATGATTACACTTATGATAAGCACTGGTTCCCATGAATACATAATGTTAGTAGAATCGGCGTAATGGATTGCGGTAACAAACGACTGCTTATTTGTTTTAGGTCTGTGGTTTTAGTAGATGTAATTATCGGATTATGGACAATTATCTGCGGCATTATAATCGGCTCTTTGATGAGTTGATGCGATGATACAAGATAGGTATTCCCCTGAAGATTGGCAATTAATTGAAGTAATTATATTGTTCCGGTGTTGTACAGTATGCGGAATGCCAGTATGTATACATAAAATGGCTGGACGACGCAGCTTTGTGAAGTGGTACAAGTTTTTTTATTTCTCACTTTCAAATAAGCGTGCAAAGATTAAAAGCCGCGGAAATAATGTGGATATAAAAGAAAACACAACACACTTCATGAATATCGCGGAATACTGGTATGTACTTTTAATATCGCGATATTTTATCGCACGGGTGAATATCGCGATTTACCGGTATATCGCGACACCCCTACCAAAGACCGTATGTAAACATTTCTTGTAAGAAGTCACTGTGCAAGACACCTGTTTTGCCATTCAAACAATGCATTGTACCTAGATTTAAATTTAAAAAAATTCAAAGAGTCTATGTTACAATCGATCGTCTGTCATCTGCCAAACTCATTTATAACGTGGACTCTGATTGGTTATTCGCAAGCGAGTGTCAGATTATATTTTGGATAATTCAAATTCAAAGTTTTGACGATAATGATATTAAAAATAATAAATTTCATATCAAAGTCTTTTTTGGATTAAAATTTTAGCGTGAAATGGATAACAAATTATCATAAATTCAGTGTATTAGCATGATTAGTTAAAACAGACTGTTTATATCTAGCCCAAAGAATCTCTGTAGAAAGTCTGCACATAAAAAAGTCAAATGCCTATGCACGTCGGAAGACGGCGCATACATACATGTGATATCTCCCGCCGGGAGCTAATTTCTCCCGGGATTTCATGGAATTTCCCGGCCTCCTGCCGGGAGCTCCTTTTCTCCCGGTATTTCAAAATTTCGCTATTTGCGAATCCTTTTGGGTAATTGCTATGATTTATTGGATCAAGACCAAGTTTTACGAATGATTTAGAAAATAAACACCAACGTCTTATCTATATCTGTGAAAACATTGCTTCTGGGCAGGTAATTAAAAGGATTAACATGTCAGCTAATTAGTTTATTTATTGATTTGTGTGAAAATAATGATTGGACTGTTTGTTTATGACACGTGGCGGTGATATCTGTAATGTCCATGGAAGATTGATAGAAATATACCGACTGGAAGTGGGATGGTAATTAGCAAATTCGGTATGGATTGATATTTGGTAAAGGATGACGATTTCAACTGATCGATTGCAGTTTGTCATGATTAAAGAAGTGTTTTGTCTGTGTATAAAATGGGAAGCATTTTCATTATGGTTATTACTTGCAAAATCAAAATGCCTAAACGAGATCTATCTCCGGAGTCTGAACATTCCAGGCCAAAAATGCAGAAGTATCTTGCGAAGTATAATTCTTCTTGGACGGAATGTATATCCATGGATAAGTTGTAGTCCTTTATTAAGGTTTATATCAGAAAAAAAATCTACCGGTACGCATTAAAAATTCGAGTATAAAAACCTCCCTGGTTTTTGTCAAATCTACCTGGAAAAAAAGTCAAATCTCCCTGGTAACCCTCCTGAAAATATAACATGTATGCGCATATCAAAAACCATCTTGCCGTTCATAGATGTGTATTTTATTATTATTATGCACTAACTCATTACAATAATTAAGTGAGTGTTTTAACCCTATAAGATGGCCTACATTGGATGGCTTTTTTGTTTTGATTTATACTCATTTCTTTGTTAACCTTGGTCCAGATAAATGAGCATATTCTAGCTGCGAGTGGTCTATATGGCAGAAAAACATCATACTGCAAGGATTTGTACAATAAGAGGATAAGAAAATAGGTCAAATTATATAGGGCGAAAAGGGAAGTCTCGCAAATTCTCGGACAGAAATCCCGAGATCGTGTCACGTGACAGTCATCGTCTTCAACCGCCATTTTGGAAAATATTGAATACAACGCTGGGTAGATTAATGTCGATAAACAGCAAGATAACGCTTTATATAAGCAATTATCGAGTAAGTATTAGTTTAATATGATGTATTTTAAAGAGGAAGTGTTTATTTTCCAAATGTTTTTCGTTGGTAGTGTAATTTTATGTTGATATTCTCCCGATTCTCGGCAGTGAGATGTTGGTGGGTGGGGTAATCGTATTTTTAGGAATATTGATATAAAATATGTTTTCCATTGAAGGAAATACGTTTTTGATGATAAATGTATTCGTTATACGACTTGGTTATTAAAATTTAATAAATAACATATTGATATCGATACCATTCCGTATTTTTTTCTGATTTAAATTTCACTTTCGAGTTTAAAACCAAAAAAAAAAAATACGATGTTACCGCCTTTTTAGTAGGAAGGCACAAAATCATGTTCTATTTTTTAAAAATACACATATTTGTGTTCTTATATAATTTTAATATTGCATGGTAACCTTTATTTTGTACAAAGTATTTTTTTTATTTTTTTATCAGCTTTCAAATGGGCAGTATATTTCTTGTTGTTATAATTCACTTTGAAAATTTAGAAACACTAGTGTGTTACTGCCTATTTAATAGAAAGGCGTAAAATCATGTTATTTTCTAAAAAAATACACATATTTGTGTTCTTATATAGTTTTTATACTGCATGGTTAACTTGATTTCGTACCAAGCATTATATAAAAAAAGAATTATAGATTTCAAATGTGCATATATTTCTTGTTATAATTCACTTCGAACTTTTAAAAGCAAAATTTAGAAACACTAGTGTGTTACTGCCTTTTTAATAGAAAGGCATACAATCATGTTATTTTCTAAAAAAATACACATATTTGTGTTCATATAATTTTTATACTGCATGGTTAACTTTATTTTATACCAAGCATTATAAAAAAAAAAGAATTTCAGCTTTCAAATGGGCATATATTTCTTGTTATAATTCACTTTGAACTTATAAAAAACTAAATTTAGAAACACTAGTGTGTTAGTGCCTTTTTCATAGAAAAGCATAAAATCATCTTCATCTTCTGAAAAATACACATATTTGTGTTCTTATATAATTTTTATACTGCATGGTAACGTTTATTACATCATACAAAGCATTATATTTTTTTCTTCAGCTTTCAAATTGGCAGATTATTTCTCCTAAGAAATAATTTAAAAAATCAAAAAAATACCATGTGTTATCGCCTTTTAATATAAAGGAACACAATCATGTTCTTTTTAAATATATATAATATATTTGTGTTCTTACATAGTTTTCATACTGCATGGTTGTCCTTTTATCAAGCGAAACATTATTTGTATATTCTTTTCACATTTCAGTGGGACACAATATTTCTTTAAAAAAATAATTCTAAAATTTTAAAAAATACTACTACAATAAGTGGTACATGTTGAAAACTCACGACGGTGATTCTTAATACAACGTAACACAGATTGTAAGTCATGGGTATATATACTTAACACAAATAAAACAGAAACAAATCATGACCACATGGCTGCAAACCTTTAATATTATTAAAATAACAGTTTAAGTAGCAAACTATAATTATGCATTCAAGTCTCGGGACATATCAAAAGGATCGGCCGACGCCGCGCTTTAAACTCGTAGAAAATAAAGGATAATTTCGCTAATTAATTACCATACATTTGCACAAACAAGATGCTTTTTTTTATTCAATTGGTCTAATTGCAATACGGTTAAAATCGTTACAAAAGAAGAAAACAAATAGCAACCGACACCGCGTCACACAATGTTAGTTTTCCTAGCGAAAACAATACAATTAATATTAATGATTTACGCCTGGTAATCCAAACACTTTAAGAATTATAAAACAAAATGTCTGATAATTATTGGTATTTAAAGTATTTTATTATTACAGCAAGGACTAAGTAATAGATAGAGTATGGTTTCATTGAGTTGGTTCATTTAAACATCGAGATGGGCGTAGCCCAGCGAGGTGTTTAAATTAACCAACGAGATGAAACCATACTCTATTTGTTTTGTAGCATGTCCATTTCAGCTCTATTTCAGTTATTCTAACTGTTATTCTCACAGTTATTCTGACAGGTCTTATTTTCAATTAAACGATTTACACCTGTGTCTGAACAAAGAGAAATGTCTGTGACCATGCTACAATAACATATTTAGAGCACAGGATCGTCATCATTTTCGCGGTAATCAGAGTATCACCGTGTGTTTATACATTTTATTAAAACCTTTTTCGAACTAGTCTCCGTGTTCGTGACACAACCCTGAGCTAATTCCCGAGTGCTTTATGCAATTAGGGATTTTTCTATTGACTATGTAATCAAGTAATTAACAAGCCGCCAGTTAAAAAGAAGCTGTATATTTCTCACTTAATATATGAGATAAACACAGCAGTAGCACCGAACTGGTTTTGTGTCGAAACGTACAGGTAAGCTTGCCGCGTTATCGTTATTGATTGGACCCGTCTTATCGGAAGACTTGCCTTAGCAATAGACGCTGAAATCTCGTACTTTCTACGCGAGAGTCTACGAGATTTCATCATATTTTCTTATCCTCTTATTGTACAAATCCTTGCATACTGTAATGGCCTAACATTTATTTTTTTTGAAAAAGTTGATATATTACGCTTTCAAGTTCATTTTTAACTAGTCGATCCCGTATTTTGTATCAAGGTCAAATATTACTTATCTTTAGAAGTGTTAATTTGACTTAACTGTAAGATATAAACCAATAATGTATGCTCCCCACCCACTAAAATAGCTGCAAATGGAAACAAAAAGAAGGTTGTCAAATGTTCTCCTAAATACACAAACTCGGTACAAAATATACGAACCTTTTGCCCGTAGAGTTGGATAAAGTCTTTCTGCTTTATTCAAAAATTTAATCGCCTTCTCATATTGACCAGCATCTATACATCGTTGTGAGATAAGGATACACTTGGAACTTTCATCCTTATTGCCTTCCATTTTCGATCGTCTGTCATCTGCCAAACTCATTTGTAACGTGGACTCTGATTGGTTATTCGCAAGCGAGTGTCAGATTATATTTTGGATAATTCAAATTCAAAATTTTGACGATAATGATATTAAAAATAATAAATTTCATAAACAATATCGTCTAAAACGTATTTAATCCGTTGTCAAATCAGAAAATAGTCGTGGTATGAGAAAACGATACTATTTCTTGAAAAGTCGGTTCTCAAAAAAACAACCAATGAAAATCTGGCTAACAATTTGTTAAGTGTACGTCAACGAAAGACTGGTACGCATTTTATGCCGGAAGTAGCATTCGAGCAATAGTTGAAAACGAGTTGGCTCCGGAGTTTGGTTGGCTGCTTTAAAAAAGAATTAATGATTAGGTTATTAATAAACCTTTTTAGATACTTGGTCTTGGACATAGTTATTACAAACATTGTATTATTTATATGGTTTATACTTTTAAGTAGAAACAATACTAGTTAGGGACATTGTTATGGGTAAAATGTAACAAGAAAGGAGCAAAACCAGCAAGAGAAATATTTTGATCATTTTTAATATAATCAACACATTTATTCAAATACTACATTGAAAAATATTCACTTACACAAAATACATAAAATGGATCTAGTGTTTCTTTAAAATCCGATATAAGAATAAAGTCCAAATACTATTGGCAAGTGTCCCTTAATCTAAATTGTCAAGTTTCCCTTTAATTAAAATTGTCAAGTCAGTGTCCCTTTAATCAAATTTCGTTGGTTTATATTCAACATAGTCCAAATAATCCAATATCACTTTTAGTACAGATGAGCACAATATTATTTGTTTTATCCTCCCACAATATATTTTTAATTCAAAGCATCTAATATTTTCACTTTATACTGAATTTGAAGTAAGTTCTCGATCCAAATACTGAAACAGACACTGAACAAATAGCAACTCCAAAAGGTTGTATTTATACTGTCATAGAACATCATAGAAACTTTTAAAACAAGTTATATTTAAATAACATTGAATGACAGTCATATAATGTTTAAGATAAACACAACATAAACAAAAACATTTTATTGACTCATCCAGAAGCTCCTATATGTTACTAATTATAAATAAAATGCATTGGATGACACAATAACATGCTTACATTATTCTTAACAATATTCATAGGTAACACTATATATTATTGATTAATCAGAAAATTATATCAAGGTAACAACATATACACATATATACGTATAAATAGGTCCACGTTGGTTTACATCTGTTCATGTGATTTCCAGCACAGACTTAATAGCAAACTGAGAAAGCAAACTTTCTATCTGAACCAATGAATAAGCCAAAATATCACGTGGCACCCTAGCTTTTCCGTATAACTCCTCAATCAAAAATTCATTGATTTTGATGAGAATACATTCAAAATGGGATTATACTAATTTATTTTTATTTTCAAAATCAGAAATTGTATAAAAAGCTGTTTAAAGTTAAAAATGTCACCATGTTTGGCTTTTCCCTTAAAACCAAGCAAAGGACGTAGTGAGACTTTTCTTTAAACTCCGTTTGTCCATAAAATGTTCATTAGAAAGAGAAATAAATGTGTGATGGTTTTGACAAAAATGAAACATCTGCATATCTTCATGATATGTATGCTAAAGTCGGGCAATAGTATTAAGAATCTTTCATGGGTATCCGGTGCAGATAGGCAATTGCAACCCGAGGTATAAGTGTTTTTATCGGAACCGAGGCTCTGCCGATTCTTTTTCTTGCATATCAGACATGTTGATGTGGGGATGGAAAGTCTTATCTTTATGGGTAAAGATAAAAGTCACGCGCGCACCAAAATCCGGTATGCAGGAAACATGCAAAACGTTAGTAGCTGGCGGTGTCAACTTACAAAATGTCTCTGACATGCAATAAAAAGAATCTTTCATGGGTATTCGGTTCAGATATGGATTGCCAACCCGGCCTCGATATATAAGTGTTTTATACCGAGGGTTGGAATTCCCTATCTTCACCGGATACTTGAAAGATTATTATATTCCATCCCCCATGTAAAACGTAGATATCCAGTATGCAAGAAGTGAAATTTCCGCACCGTGTTACCTGAAATGTATATGCATTTCACAGTTCCCTATATATTTGCTATTAGGTCTGTGTATCTAGTTAATATATTGTTCCTCCTAATTGCACCTTCACCTGTATGAAGAAAAATGGTCACGCTATAAGGTGCTATAACAGGGACGTAGCTGACCTGAAATGTCAATGTGACTGGTCATTCCAATATCGTTTGGTTCTTTGGAAGGAAGAGTTTATGTATAGAGTAGTTGTGTGTGGTCCGTATCATATGATGGCCCTGCTTTGAACCATTTCTATATGTTGTGTGTGAGGGCGCCATACCGTGGGCGCATACGAATGTATAAATAAGTACATACTCTTGATACATATGAAAGTGAGACATGTCATTCCAATACCGTTTGGCTCTTGGGAAGGAAGAGTTTATGTATAGAGTAGTTGTGTGTGGTCCGTATCATATGATGGCCCTGCTTTGAACCATTTCTATATGTTGTGTGTGAGGGCGCCATACCGTGGGCGCATACTGCAGTTGAGGCCGCCAGTATCTTGTATGCTGCCTCATGGATGCTTTGCTGTTTAACCGGGATATTTCTTTTAATGAAACCAAGGTTTTGTTTGCGTAATACGTCACTCGTTGTATACATATGATGGTTAAAGCATAGGTTTGACGAAATGTTCATGCCCAAGTGTATAAACTGGCATTTACGGGGAATAAATTTCATAATCCCATTGTCAGTAACGTAGCTACCTATTAGGCCAAAAGGCCCGGGCCTGCACATAATTTTCACATGTATGGTTGAAAAGTATAAGGCCAAATAAAGAAATAGGTGTGTTTCCTATTGCATGCTCTAAAAAAATAGGGTAGGTCGGTAGTTTTTTTGTTTGTTTGTTTTTTGAGCAAGATATTGTGAGATTCTGAATGTATCATATGACATTCCAGGCAAATCATATGGCTTACCTAAATATTTTCCAACAGTGCCCAGTGGATAACAGAAAATATAGAATGGTGTTATGTTTCACTTCCATGACGCAAGCTATGTGATTGATAAATTATTGTTCAGAACAAATTGAAAAAAACAAAACTTTTTTTTTCATTTTTGCATAGGAAGTTTTAGGGTCGGCCCCTTAAAAACAGGGTCGATCTGACCACCGGAAACACAGGTGTTTTTTTAATTGGCCTAACAATGAAATAACAGTGTATGAATTTGTTGAATTTTGAAATGTGATTTTGCTTAAATTTATATCTAAATATACGCCAAAACGCACCAGAGACGTCCTACGTTTTCAAAATTGTCCGGGGAAGCATGCCCGAACCTCACTAGAAATAGCCGGCCTGCGTATCAAAAAAGGTCAAGCTACGACCCTGATTGCGAAGGGTTATGGGGAACAAGGGAACATTTGATATACTGTTAGGGAGGGAATAAGGGAACATTGGACAAATACTTTTAGGGAGGACAAATACTTTTAGGGAACAAAGCAAACTAAAGGGGAACATTGTGTAATATGTTCATGGAAAAGGGAACATGGACCCTCTCCCCCACCCCTGGCAGGGCCTCATCACTAAAACTAGGACAATGGGCTTTTGCTTCTGCTTCTGCCAGATATTGGCCACCATCAACTAACTGATGATATTGCCAAGTGCGCTAGAAGTAAGAAGAAGAAAAATAAAGAGTGAGCTTATATACAGTGAAAGGTTAAAAACAAGACTGTTTATGAGCTTAGATCGAGATATTGGACACTTGAGTCTTAAAGGCTTCAAGTGACTCTAGCGACACAATCTGTTCCACTTTTGGATGGTTCGTGGGAAGAAGGATTCTTTGCGATAATCATTTTTATAGGCTGGTATCTGGTAGGATTTCTGGTGCATTTTATCTATGGCGACAAGTTGGTTATCTATTTTGTAAAGCATGGTTAGCCGTGCATCCCGCCTTCTGTCTTGTAGGGATCGCCATTCTAGTATGTCGAAATGGTAGGTTTCTGTGTCTGTTTGTTACATATCTGGCAGCACGGCTCTGAATCTTTGCTAATCTATCAATTTCGTTTTGATGATAGGGGTCCCCAGACGATACTAGCATACTCAACTAATGATGTGTAGGCGTTTTGTTTCACTGAAGTAGCTCCAATGTTCAGATTTCTTCTGAGGAAGCCTATGGCTCTGTTTGCTTGGTTGCATATCGAGCTACTGTGTTCGTTCCAACGGAGTTCTGAGTTTTATAGCGACCCGAAGGTACTTTGCTGATTTAACTGTTTCAAGCCGGTGACCGTGTGTAGTGTGTACTCGTGGGACGATTGACTTTTGTTTCCTGGTGATTGTCAGAGCATTGCACTTATCCGGGTGGAAGGCCATTTTCCATTTCTGTTCCCAGACTGCTAACTTGTCCAAGTCTGATTGGAGGTCTTGGTCATCGGCGTCCCCTAGATATTGTTAGGTAGACTACCGTGTCATCTGCAAATAACCTCTCCCTTCAGGGAGGTCGTTGATGTATAATAGGAACAAGCTTGGCCCTAAGGACTGAGTCCTGAGGAAAGCCGGATTCGACGCAGACACTTCGCCGTCTACAACAACAGACTGGGAACTCCAAAAAGCTTTCTATCCAGGTGTTGACTTTTCCTGTGATGCCATATCTATGAACTAGAAGGCAGTGACTAACCATGACCAAGGCCTTTGAGAAGTCCATTATTAACATGTCTGATGTTTTGCTTACCATTTTCCATGTTTTGCGATATGTCATTTATAAATTCAAACAGTTGTGTTTTCGCAGGAGCGGAACCGACGAAATCCATGTTACGTCCCTCCAGGGCTTCCGTACTACGTTGATATGTAGTTTATCAGCATGTTCATGATATGACTTGTGACGATATGTTCCATCAGATTACAACATATGCATGTCAATGAGATCGGGCGGTAATTCTCGGCTTTGTACTTTTGGCCTTTCTTAAAGATTGGTGTAACGTAAGCTGTCTTCCAGTCTTCTGGCACTTTTCCACTATCATATGACTTTTTGAATAACATTGTTAGGATGGGGCAATATCAATAGCAAGTTCTTGTAGGACAATCGGTTTGATGCCATCCGGACCTGATGCCTTATGTGGGTTGAGACCCTTTAGTAGTTTCTAAACACCACTGCCTGTTATATATCCTGGTAAGAGGCTGTCATGGGCATCGCTTGTTTAATTGGTCATTTCCAATTTCTTCCTTTGTAGAAATTGTCGATTACAATTGTTATTTTCTCGACTGGATCTGTGTATAGCTTTTTAATGTTATTTGCCATCGCTTTTTAGAGTTATTATTTTAGTGTTTATTGTTAAGAATTTACTAAGTCGTTGTAAAACATTTAGTTGTTTAGCTGTTTTTTTATACATAATTTGTTTGTCAAATTAAGTAGATAGTCAAGTTCAACACCAAGGAGTTTTACTTCATCGTCCAGAAGCGCTTCATGCCAGAGTACTGGTTTTCCTCCAGGTGCGTTCATGGTTTTCCCATCGACAACCACGTTTGTTAACTTTGGGTTACCAATGGTAACATTTGGTACCAACGAGGCCACCGATACTACCTTAGGTGTAGAGTCGCGGGGAAGATTGGTTACCAACGTTCTACCTATAGGCCCTCACCGCTGTAGGTTCGATCCCTCGGGGGGCCTAGGAATATTTATGTGAGGAAGCTATCCAGCTGGCTTGCGGAACGTCGGTGGTTCTACCCAGGTGCCCGCCCGTGCACGAAAGTTGCCCGGAGGGGCACCTGGGGTCTTCCTCCACCAATGGAAGCTGGAAAGTCGCCATATGACCTTAGCTGTTGGTGCGACTATAAAAATCCAATTCAATCAATCTACCTATCGGCTAAATAACTGCTAACGACGGTGACCGATGGTAGCCGATGGTTACCGACAATGCTTTCGGTACCGATAGGAGAACCCAGAACATTAAATGCGGTTTGAAACTGTCTTGGTCCGAAACTGCCTTTTTTTTTTTACTCGAGTAACTAACAACCAGTCTGACAGGTTACACACGACATAATAAAAAGCAAGGGATGGAAGAGTTAGACCGACAAGAAGGTGGTTTATCCTTTATCTTATAAGTTGTGTTTTCATAAATCAGGTTCATTATTGAAATGTTAATAAAACAAGTCGGATTTTGATGTCAATATAAGTTCAATTTTTTCTGTTATAGTAGCAATATATTCGGATATAATCGTGTTTCGGATAAATGATTAAATATTAACATTACTGTCAGAAGTGTATGTTTCAAAGGAAGTGTTAAAAATTGATGGCAGAGAATCAGAACGTTTGAGTCCTAACTATAGTCTGTAGATTGTCCTTGGTCGATTAAAGCTAGCCATATCATACATCATAGCTAACACATTTATCGTGGACTAATGACCGCCCTGTTTCAGTGACTTTTCTAAAATGCCATGCTTTGACATCAAGGGTTCTCCACAGGATTTTTTTCAAGCCTAGGGGCATTTTGCATATGCAGTGCCAGGAGGAGGGTATGGGACGTGTGCCCCACTTCCTTGTTTGATTGTTTTATCATTTAAGAACTGCCTGTATTGATGGTGATGCATTCTTTTATCCTCTGTATATCGACTACCGGTGTATATATTCTACCGGTGTAATCTCATAAATACGAATTTTGTGACATGCGCATCTATCTACATCCGGTTGTTTTTGTTTTGTAAACACAGACAGACAGATATTTTTTTATTGATTTAAACTTTACAAGTTTATCATCATATACAATATGCAAACATATTCGTGACAGAATTAAACAAAACAAACAAACAACAAAAAACATTATTTTGCACACTAGTTTCATATAAATTGTATTATTTAATAATTTGAAATATTAAATAATTGAATAAATATGTGGAAATGACACTGAACTTTAACTTACACAAATTAAATTAAATATTAAATTAAAAAGATAATTTTGTTCTCATTATCACAAAAGCAATAACATAAATAATTAATTGATAATAGTTTTTCATTCGAGGATAATCAAATGCTTCTTTTATAAACCAAGATAAATTAAACAACTCTTTCTTATTACGTGTTTTCATTAGCTCTATGAATTTTAAAACACTTGGACGTTTATAATAGTACATTTTTAATGTATTTTCTTCTTATATTATCATATACAGGACAAATCAAAACAAAATGGTATTCATCTTCGATGTCATTAGAATTACAAATGGTACAGTGACATTTGTTTCTTTCTAATCTGTTCTGTGCGTAGCGCCCAGTTTTCAATTCGCAGTGAATGCGAGGATAGTCTTAGTTTTGATAAAAACAATTCGCAACTTATATGGCAAAATATCGAGATATGGTTCATATTCAAAAATACCTTTAAAATGTAAATACATTGACAAAACTCTATTATTTACAACATCGCTGTTCCACTTTTGAACAAAACAATCGACTAAACGCTGTTTAAAAACAGTAATAAATGAGTATGAAATGTTTTCAAAGGGTTATTTCAAACATAGCCAAAACCATACTCGTTTAGAAGCTTTTTAACATTCCCAGTCCAATTATTACGCCAATTTTCTATGTTATTGACGGAATTATTGTAAATGGTAGCAATTATAATATTGTCAGAGTTAACTGTTTTGCACCAATATTTAACGATTCTAACATAGCGCAATATATACAATGTAAACACATAAAGTATTCCCACTATCTGTCCACCCGAGAAATGAGCTTTTTAATAAAACCACATTTAAACTATTTTTAAATGCAAAACATACTATATTTTATGTTAAAACTTACTAAAAAAATCCACATACATATAGTTCTTTGATCACGATAGTTTTGAAGTTTGTCGGCTGCATAATGACGCCATGGACACCTGTTTTTCACGGAATAGAAGTCACGTTATCTCCTTATATGGAAAAGAAAACGGTGATCATAATTATATAAATTTACTCGATTATGTATGACTGAAATGTTTTTACTATGAATACCTTATTTTATTATTTTTTTATTTTCAGTTTAATACCCACCATCGACATCAGTATAAATTATGATGAAAAATAAATTATAAAATGTTGTTGTTTTGTAAAATAAATAGATAGAAAAAAAAAAGAAGGAAAAAATAGGATGAAAAAAAGAAGAAATGAGTGAAAGATTAAAAAGAAGAAAAAAATCCTATCAAGCTTTATATATGAATATCTTATTTTGTGTGTTTACCCCCAACCATATTTACAGATTGTACCCTGAAAGCTTAAACCATGATTTATCACGGACAATAATGATCCAGGTAGATCTCTACTATTACCCCGGTAGTAGTCTAGATCTCAAGGTCATCATACAGCAGCAGTCTGCGAAATTAGCGGACAACCAATTTACGAACAGGACAACCAGGTGTTCCCACTTTGGTTGTCCGATTGGACAACCAAAATTTCTGAAAGCGCAAAGCTATTTGTTAATCAAAATAAGTATAAAAGTTGAAAGGAAACACGATTTCGGCTTTTTCATTGACGTTGAAAAAATTACTGTGACACCGTTATCAACGCTCTGAGGAATTGATCAATTAATTGTATCCCTCTATGGAAGGTCACAACACAACATGGTCACAACATCGTTTTTGATAGAATTTTGCCGAATTCTTTATTTTTTATAGAGCAACCAATCGGAACTGCCTCGTCGGATTCCGTCACTCGGGAATCCACATTTACCGAGTACGGAAATTGGCAAAGAGTTTTGATCGATAGAGCAACGGAAAATTACAAGTCAATTATTCACGAACGGTTCGTGAATTATTTCATCCGATGAGAATAAAATAAACATCATCAGTATGCTAATTTAGCGCATGCGTCGGTAAAAACGTGTTTCCAGTTGTCACAAAATGTCAATGTTGCGGTAACCTCTCTACTGCAACAAGCTGGGTAATTTGATACTCCAGCAAAAGTTTATCAAAAGTGTCTATCTTCGAAAGGTTAACTTTTTACTTTAATTCCAATCAGTGTTACATATATATGGTTGTAAATATTCTGGATAAAAATATGTTTAAAGAAATAACAAATCTTTTTCTTATTGACTCATTTATTAAATTCAAAAAATATATTTCAAATTCCCTTAAATACTGTCTTGATAGCATACTGCCAGATAATGAACTTCGATAAAAGCAACAGTTATTGCTACTATTTATGGAAGTTTAAGAATTAATAACAATTGAGTAAAAATGCGTCTTTCATAGCAGTATAGAACAGTATTACATTAATTATATGTATTGACATTTTCCCTGATAAGTGATAATTGAAGCAATTACAGTATACAGCCAGCAATCACTGGGGCTTAATTTATTGTTTGCAGCTGGGTAATTTGATACTCCAGTAATAATAAATTCTCTTAAAAGTACACATGACAATCTGAACGTTTTAAAATCGCAAGGTCACACTAGTTTTTCTGCATATAACTTATTTGTTCAATCATTAATATTAATTACACGAAAATAAATATGAAGTAAATTTTGTTCAACTTATGGTAAAATCAGTGAGAAACATTGAAAACTTAATTTATTTATATGCAAGTAACTAGGTTTAAGAATATGATACTGGATATATAAATCGAAACAATAATTGCAATGCTTCATAAACACTTCAAGATTGCCATTTGTCCCTTTAAGATAATGAAATGAATGATGTATACAATTTGCCATTACCATTGTAACATACTGCCATGCTAAAACCAGCAACAGATTTACATTAATTTTAATATGAGTTGACATTTCTTGATAAAACATGAAACATGCAGATTAATTAACATGTCAGTTCCTGAAACAATACAAATTGGCAAATTACTTAAATTTTACATCAAGTCCAATGTGTAGTTTCTGCAGATAGCTATCGGGTATTAAAGGGGCCTAATTTAAAACAATTTTTTGTGGTGGAGGTAGACCAGCCACTTTTCCTGGGTAGAACCAATACTGTACATGGGAAATAAACCTCATAAGAATAAAAACTAAAACACTATACTGCTACAATGGTACATAAATGTTGAACGTTCTAAAATACTTTGTACGAATTTGCATTTGCTTTCATATTTTTATTTATCGCATAACTATATTAACAAAAGTATTTTAAAATTGAATAACGTTTTAAAGTTAAATTAACTACCATACACGTGTAGTCTGTTTTTTTGGGGCAGGATTGCAAAATCAAAATCCGGTGTATAGAATGGTAATGCTTGTCCATCCAGTAATATTTGCATTTAGCTTCATTTATTGAAAACTATGAATGCTACCAGTCTTGCTTGACTTTGTTAACAATTGCTATAAACCCTCGATTTGTCAAGATGAAGGTCGCTTGAAACATGTATGATGGACATGTTTCTTTAGGCGAGACATCATGTTGCGCGCAACTCTTGTTCTGAAATTCTCTTAACTTAAATTTGTTCAATCATTAATATTAATTGTTAGAATAGTTCAAAGCAAACTGTTTTTACATATTATTGACTTCTGATAATATTGCGCTAATAATATATTTTAAAAATGTGTAGAATAATGAAGAAGGAAATAGAATTCTCAATTTTTTATTTAAATATAATGCAAACAGTTTTAAAGTCAAAATGATACAGGATTAATAAATCGCTGTTCTAATTTTAATGCCTGATATAAAACTCAAGATTGCCATGTGTCCCTTTAAAATTGCCTGAAAAATGTTTACATGTAAGTTTGTTTATTCTTTTTTATATGACAGATTGTCAGAAAAAATCTCGCTCAATATTATATACTTTTAAGCTACAGATCAGGACTGTTTTGGCTGTTCTACAGGACCCATTCCCAATCAAAAATAACCTCCATTTTTCCCATTTTCCCACTTATCAAAAATAACCTCCATTTTTCCCATTTTCCCACTTTCAGGGAAAAAATCCAAATTTCCAAAAAAAGTCGTGTTAAAAATCGACGAGTATATAGGGCCGCATTTTTTCAAAAAGCGGCAAATATTGAGCCACATTCTTCATTTGCTTGGTCTACCAGAATTAAACAAGTTGTAATTCGTTTTGGTTGTGTTCGAATTTTATCGTAAACAACATAGTTTCTCCCATGACGTCGATTTCGCGATTATAACGCTGCCGCATTTAGCAAGTATTACTCCAAAAAAGTGAGGGAAAAGGATACCTTAACGATTCGGCCCCTATTTTGTTAATTAAAAGTGACAACTGTAGAACACCCTGTTCTGCTTGAAATTGACGATCCACCTAACAGTACTCATGATTCGAGTTTTCCTCAAAAGTCAGTGGTTTCTACGGTCAAGTCGGAGTCTCCATCTCTGTCTCATTCAGCTTACCACCCCAACTTGGTCCAAGGTTTGTGAGTCTGACATCTTATAACTTTTGTGTCAGTGAAATTATGACTATGCCCACCCACCCTGGATGATAGGCAGAGGAACTATACATTGCATTTCGTGATGCCAAACCGAGAAGGATTGCCCTTTAAAGAGTGTTGTTGTGGCTTTGGCATTATTAAATTCATGTTGAAATTGAAATATTTTAGTTGTATAGTTTTCCCAATTTCAGAAATAAAAATGCGTCAAATTTCCCCAATTCAGGCCAGGGCCCTTTTCCTAAAGTACCTGGAAAAGGCCCTGCAGATAAATGTATCCGAACTGCCATCGTCCGAATATAGTTATACATTTTAGCCTTAGGATTTTCATTGCTGCAGCGTGTTCTGTTTATCTCATGATTTTAACTGTTTTGTTTTGTATTATATTGCGTACTGTGGTGTCTGTGTTTATTATGTCAGTATGGTGTGAGTGACTGGTTTAGCGTGTTCAGCGAGGGATGAGAGTTTCTCATTGCACGCTCTTGATTTATATCCCATAACCTTTAAATGGAGCTAAAACTACTAACTCCCGCCTTCCTTTTCTGTAGACGTGGCATTCGATGTGTCTTCGAGAGAGTAAGATCGCGAGACCAAACTTGGAGTATAATTTGTCAAAATCGATTTTGTCATTTATATATATAGTTAGCTCTTACCTTTGAGCAAATAAATTATAATAATGATTTACTGAAGCGATTCTGGTAAGACTGTGTTTTATAATATTTATGAAATGTGATTTGTTGAAATGAGCCGTTTATCAATCTGAGATTTTTACCTAGTTTTACCATGACACGTATTTGTTTCCTATGTTTCAGGCTCATAACATAGTCTATACTATTGGTATGGTTACGTGGTATATTACGATGCCTGGATATTTAAATGATTTAAACCATGGGCAGTATTGTCATGTCTGAATACCCTGCAGGAAACCCTGTTACAGACAGATAGTCGAAGTTGAATGACTCCCTTTTCATACTCATCATTAAACTGCCCCAAACATATAAAAAAATCATCTAATTCAGTAATTTCACATAAAAGCACTCTTAACGCTAAAAAATATCAGGTGATGTAAAAGAGTTCATGCTTGATTTTTAATGTACAGGGTGTGCCCAAAAGCCATATTGGGGCATGGGCTCCCTCCTACCCTCCCCCCCACTCCCTCCCCACTTTACATATTTCTGTGTTGTTTAAGTCAATTCTTACTCATAGCTTCTTACAAGTCTATCTCTTACATTTCTTATCCTAACACAACCAAATTCGGCCATGGGCTTCCTTATAGCATTATCTTATTCACCTACATCTATGAAAACTTAATTTGTCCATGCTATTCAGAAAAATAAACAATATAAGTCATATAATGTACTGTAAATGTAAATATGTTTATTTTCAAGTTTGACACATCTGTAAAAACATTTTAAAAACACATCTGTAAATTATGATATTTTAAGACTTACGAAACACACTGTACATAGTCACCAAAATAGGTTATATCATCAGGTCATGTGATTTGTGAATTACCCTAGCCTGCCAATTTAATGAGACATTTTTTCAAAGTCTGAGTTTTTTTATCAAACAACTGAGAAATCTATAATTTTTTATTCAACACTTTCTTTATTTTGCTTAATTCAATTCAGTCGTTCTTGCTTTTGCCATTTGCCACACTTTTAGGGCCTTACTATACTCAAAATGACTTCGGTCATTCGCCTCTGTCATTATTTTCATTAGACTGTCACAGTGATCTGCAGTCTACTTGTTTCTTAATGGGGTTATAAATATGTTCTGTGCTGAAGTGACCATTGATGACAGCTTAACTACTTCAATTTCACGACAGTACTGGATTTCAAGGGTTAGATCCATTACCTCTGTGATTGCATTGGCCATTTGTGTTATTTCATAGTGATTGTGTTATTTGATATGGATTTGTTGGAATTATTGTATTATCACAGAGATGGCACAGACAGATAAAGGTAACTATATGATCGCTCCACTTCTGTGACGGAGCATAAATAACATATCCAACATTTTATAGAGTGTTTCAAAATTGTTTGAATGTATTCAGGGTTTTTTTTTGGCTGTTTTTATAGCCGAAATTCGGTCATATTCCCAATGCCAAAACATATCTTTTTTTTCCCAGTTTAGAGGAAAAAATTCCCAATTTAAAAAATAAAAATAAATTAAGTGTGCCAATCCAATGATTGGGGTTCAAAAGCTTAAATAAATGCTACCGTTTATCTTGGTGTACAAAAAACAGTATTGAAAGATATAATTATGAAAGGAATGCTTTACTTTATATTTTTCCGAATTTTATTAAAAATCGCGCTAAAATTCCTAATTTTATGAAAAAAAATCATAAAATTCCAGGGGTACGGGTCATGTTCCCAAAATCATGAAAAAAAGCCCTGGTGTTGTGAATGTTATGTTATTGTAATTGTACGACTAGCATTGAACGGTATGCTGCGATTCTAAAGTATATAAAATTGATGCCATCTTTTAATCAATACAGCTCCAGACAGCAGGAGTAAGGAGCGAAGGCGGTCTACATCAAAGTCAAGGGGTAAAAGGTCAAGAAGTAGGGACAGGAAACATAGGTCAAGGTCAAAGGACCGTGGAAGAAAACGCAGATCAAGAAGGTCTGTATCAAGTATTTTATAGGATGTAGAATACATTTTGATGTTAATTCATATTAATGAACTGTATGTGTACTTGCTGTTACTTGTTTTTGTAAGGACAATATGACCATATCTTATTCTCTAAAAAGGTCACTATTATGGTTGTTTTTGGCCCCATGTTTTGGCAGTTAATTGGCTTTTTTTCCCAATTCGGAATAATTTTCCAAATTGAGACAGCCTTGTTAATTATTCAGAATTACAGATATGTTTGATATTTTAACCACATGGTCTTTTTAGTGTGAATTATTTAAAAAAAAAAAAAAAAAAAAAATTGAGACCAGAAATACTATTAACTTTTAAATCAGACATTATTTAATGATTTCCAAGAAAACCAAAGTCTGCATGTCAATCAATCAAGGCATCAGATTTTAAGTTTTCTAGTGATTTTATGTGTTCCATTGCGAATGAAACAGATTAACTTGCATCTTTGGTAAGTTTTTCAAAAAATATTTCTGAAAAAATGGTTGATGGGTGGTCGGGGGCGGTGGTGGGGGTATTAGGGGAGGAGCATTTATAAGGGATTACCGTATATGGTATAAATAAAAAAATTGTGCCTAACTGCAAGGGCCCCAATCCCAAAATGGTGACAACAGGGACTGCTAATAAACTGCTAATAAACTGCTAACTATCGTTGCCTACCAAGCTGTCTGCCCTGGTCTCGTCAAAATTGTGTAGAACTATTGCCCAAGCATTATTGTTATAAACATATTTCCATTTTGCAGTCGCTCAAAAGATCGTGGACGTAAAAAGAAGAAGCCATACAAGTACTGGGATGTTGCGCCACCCGGGTTTGAACACATGACGCCGTTACAGTATAAAGCCATGCAAGGTAATTGTATATATCTACTTTCAGTGAATAAGTCGGAAATTATAGACTAGAAAGGGCAAATATAGAAACGTGTGACATATGCAGTATAAACACGCAGAGCCCATTGATATGAGAGAGTTTGTGCCTCAGATAAGAACAAGAAAAACTTGATGCAAAGCATCAATTCGGCGCCAAATTTTTGAAGAATTAAAACATACGTTATTAAATAACAGTAAACGTGTTTATCAGTTATTTTAACTATCTTATCATCAGTACTAAACCTTGGTATATTTAGTGGTCATGGACATAATATTAACAAACGTTGCTATGTTGACTTGGTTAAATGTATTTTGAATTAACTAGGTCATTCAGACAATTTTCCAAACGGTTTCGTTGCAGGACTTTCCTTAAAATGTGTTAAATGAATTGACTGCATTAGGTTTAAATAAATAGTTTATGGAAAGATAAGGTGATGAATGCCGAGTGATTACAAAGTCGTTGTTGAAACATTTGGAGAGAAAGCTAAGTAAGCCAAGAATTAATGGACAATGCACTTCACATATCTGTTTGATTTTTTAACGTCGTTTTTATGCCATGAAGGGCCAACAGACGATCAGTTTTAGACTAATTGTTTTTGTTTTGTTATTAAACCTAGTACTGTATCACATGAACCATCTATACAGGTAACTGATAATCTACTCATTTGAATTAGTGGCTGGAGACGAGGGACAATAAGACACAATGTTGCATGTCAATCATTATAAAGGGTGTACGCTATAGAAATAGTGTCATGTTTAAAGACAACATGGTACTGTCTGAGGATCCAACTGACCTCTGGATTCAAAGCCCAGTGCGCTACTAACAGTGGTAATGCCGACTTTTTCAGTTGTAATTTGAAATGAATCTGCTATTTAATAGCACTTGTGAATATGATCATGATATTTTTATTTATACCCGTAAAAAAAACTAAAAAAAAACACACAAAAATATACAGTTTTATAAAAAAAATTGGCACAGGAAGAAAACAATTTAATAAAATGGGTATTCAAGCACATGGACAGGTAAAAATTTAACTGAGATTATTGAAATTTTAAAAAGAAAATTGGTAAATGTTTATATTTATGTTTGTCGGTCTGTCCTAAGGGTCTGGTGCTGATTCTAAGATATCCAGGCACCAAGTGCCTATTGGACTGCTACAGTTAGGATGATGTTCGACATTTCCATGAAAATGGGAGTAATGCAGAAATGACCGCGCTCGACATCTCCATAAACATGAGAGAAATGCAGAAATGACTGCGGTCGACATCTCTATGAAAAGGAGATAATGCAGGAATAACAGCACTCGAAATCTCTGTAAAAGTGAGAGTAATGCGCAATGACAGCGCTTGACATCTCCATAAAAATGGGAGTGATGCAGAAATGACAGCGCTCGACATCTCCATGATAATGGGAGTAATGCAGAAATGACAGCACTCGACATCTCCGTGAAAATGAGAGTAATGCAGAATTGACAGCTCTCGACATCTCCATGAAAATGACACCGCTCGACATCTCCATGATAATGGTAGTAATGCAGAAATGACCGCTCGACATCTCCATGATAATGGGAATAATGCAGAAATAACAGCGCTCGACATCTCCATAAAAATGAGAGTAATGTAGAAATGACAGAGCTCAACATCTCTATGAAATGACTGTATTGCAGGAATAACAACGGTCGACATCTCTGTAAAAGTGAGAGTAATGCGCAATGACAGCGCTCGACATCTCCATAAAAATGGGAGTCATGCAGAAATGACAGTGCTCGACGTCTCCATGAAAATGAGAGAAATGCAGAAATGGCAGCGCTCGACATCTCCATGAAAATGAGAGTAATGCAGAAATGACAGCGGTCGACATCTCCATAAAATGGGAGTAATGCAGAAATGACAGCGGCCGACATCTCCACGACAATCGGTGTAATGCAGAAATGACAGCGGTCGACATCTCCATAAAATGGGAGTAATACAGAAATGACAGCGGTCGACATCTCAATGAAAATGAGTGTAATGCAGAATTGACAGCGGTCGACATCTCCATGAAAATAGGAGTAATGCAGAAATGACAGCAGTCGACATCGCCATGATAATGGGAGTAATGCAGAAATGACAGCGGTCGACATCTCCATAAAATGAGAGTAATGCATGAATGACAGAGGTCGACATCTCCATAAAATGGGAGTAATGCAGAAATGACAGCGGTCAACATCTCCATGAAAATGGGAGTAATGCAGAAATGACAGCGGCCGACATCTCCATGAAAATGGGAGTAAAGTAGAAATGACAGCGGTTGACATCGCCATGAGCACATGTAAAACACTGGGCGTGAGACATACACCCGTGAGGAATTTCCTAACTAGGCATGGGACCCTTACGAGACATTTTGAAATGTCAACTTTGGTCGGACAACCGCAACCCCCCATAACAAACCGTAAGGATATACTTTAAATCGAGAGAATTTATTTAGTGTAGATTTATTTAAATCTTTTCCATTTATTTAAATTTGGTGCAGTCCATGTTAAATAGTGAAAAAAAATCATGTTTTTGATCTAAATATGTTTTTTTAAAACAGCGCACTATTGTTCCATTTCATAATTTCAGTCCTTATTTATTTTGAAGAACTTTGCCGCGATGTGTTGGCGAACATTGCCGCAACTTTGCAGCGAACATCACCACAAGCATCGCCAGAACAGTGCAGAGAAACATTTTATGCAAATGAAGTTTGATGCAAAGTTGCAGCGAACATCGCCAGAAGATTACAGCTAAAAGCATTATGCAAATGAAGTTTGCTGCAAAGTTGCCGCACACTTTTACCATGCAAATGAGGTCTGCGGCAAAGTTGCGTTGAACATCGCCGGAACATCACCAGAACCTCATTTGCATATTTGTTCGCTGCAACTTTGCCGCAGACCTCATTTGCATGATAAAAGTGTACCGCAACATCGCCGCAAACTTGTTCACCGCAGCTTTGCAGCAATGTTTGCCGCAGAGTTGCAGCAAATAGTCGCCAGAAGCCTATATTTTTGGTAAGGGTAAGGTTATACATAAGTTAATTTTATAACTTAGTAAATGACATGATCCACCCAATTTGAACAAACTTGAAAGGTCAATGCTAAGATGCTTAACATAATGTTTCATGAAAATTTCAGTGTTGGTTACTGAGAAGAAGACAGATGGATGACAGCCTATGGTAAAGCTGATCTTGCACAAGCCAGTTCAGCTTAGAAAACAATATAAAATGCAGTGTCCAATCTAGGATCTAAAAAGCAGGATGGATTTTCCCCCCTTCCTCTAAAAATGTGGGGGGATTTTCAAAAGTAAAGGGGGATGGGTTCAAACAAATCTATTACACCCTTTTCATAACACCATTTCGACTGCAAGTCGCATAATTTTGAATATTTTTGATTCCGAGTCTGCGCTCATAAATCTACTTTCGTTTTCAATACATTAGTCTGCATTTGACAGTCAAAATGAAGCATTACAAAATTAGCGATTTCCCGTAAACGAAATTTAAATGCCAAAACTTTCCGATATATCATCGTATTTTCACATTTCTTAGCAACATTTAATGTAATTTGGCAATAATAATTAATCAAAACGATTTAAAAACGAGAACAATGTGAAAACATTTGAAACGCAGATATTACGATCGATAAATTTCGTTAATTTTTCTAAAATTCGTATTACGCATTTGACTCGTTTTCAGTCAAAATACAGGGAGACATCGTTTTAATGAAATGATTTTGTATAATTTTTGAATTATTGGTGCATCATTTCTTACAGAAATTCAAGAAATCGCTAAGCAGTTTTATCTCTTGTGTTTTATATCATATTCTGGTGCGTTTTATAGCATGCTTTAAATGCCATTTAAACATTTTTAATTACAATCCAAACATACTCAACTATCAGTCCTTTTGATTCCCCATGCCTAAGGTCATTCCCCATGCCTAAGGTCAAAGTACTACCACAGTATGTCCGGCGCCCTCAAGGGGCGCCGAACAATAAATTAATGCATTTCAAACAAAATGTTCTGATTTATCCCGAACATAAAAAGAGGGGGAAAGTTTTTAGCAAAATATATATATATATAGAGGTAGTGTTAGGAATCGGCTGAAAATTCATGATTGATCATTAGAATATTTAACCGACCGATGATCGATCATTAATCGATTAAACATGGCTGCTATTAAAGACAAGTGTAAGCCTTTTTCAGACTACAATGAAGAAAAGAATCACAAGTATGGTCTGGTAATAAATTAACTGAATGAAACTGACCAACAAATAAGTTGTGATAACCACTATAAATATTTGATTATTTGTTGCAAAGTTATAACTCATTTCAAGAGAAAGAAATAAGCTATAATTTTCAATTGTAATCGATCAATCAAATCAAAGGCATAACTGATCGATGATTGATCAAATCGATTAATCGGAACAACACATTATAGAGGTGAAAAGTTTTTACCAAAATCTATATAAAAACATGAATTGCTAGCTAATAAATCGTTTTTATTTTCATGAAGAGTGTAAAAAGTGACTTTTGTTAAAAATGAACTACACATGTGGGAAACAGGGATTACTCGTCTTTCATCATCTTCCAATGTTGTAACTCACAAATTTTGTTTCATTTACTGTCACCCGGTTGTTTTCTTTATACTAGTTTAATTATCATATGACTGGCTTACATCTCGCATAAATTAAGGTTGAAGATGGTTGTTGGTAGAGAAATGCAAACGGATGAGACGATTATTGCCTTTATAATAGACAGAATTCTTTTTCTTACAGCCGCAGGTCAGATTCCCCAGACGGTTCCAGTCCCAGCTACCACTTTAACGAACACCACAGTACCATTTGCTGGCAGTGCAGTTAGTCGACAGGCTCGCAGATTGTATGTCGGCAACATTCCATTTGGTGTTACTGAGGTACAGCTTTGAATAGAACATTTTCTACATTGTTGTCTCTGAAAGGTCACATGGTTGTAATCAGATTTAAGACGCTTTATCAAAGTGATTGACATGACCTGTACTTGGCCCAAAATGAAACCCATTTAGATCAAACTTTCAAGACAGCATCAAGTAATACTCCAAAATGACCATTATTAATTTATACCTAATTTTCTTCTGTGATAACCATTTTTTTGATATCGTTTGAAGATTCAATGAGTATTCTCCCTTATTTATCAAACTTACACAGCCTTGCATGTGAATGACCTTGACCTATGTTGTCAAATGTTTTTCATCCCAGTATATCGGACCAGGTTGAAATTTAATCCAACCACTTGCTAAATGTGTTGTGGTTTCTGTTCTGATACCTTTAATTTGTGAATACCTTCTTTAACACAATCAGCATGGCATGTAATTTTGCATCTTCTAAGGCTGACCATAAAAAATTGTTGGTTTGCTGTTTCCCTACCTACCCAACAAAAAGGGCCCTACCCAAAACTTTTTAAATGCAATTCTTTATCAATTTTTTTTTTTTTACTGTTTTTACTATATTTTTCTTTAATTTCTTATGTTTTTTTACTGTCTTTGACAAAAAAAAAATTCACCTACCTACCTACCCACAGCGATTGTCACCCATTTGGGAATGGTACCAGTACCCATTCAATCGGGGAAAAATTGCGTCATAATGCCTTAATTTGGGAAATTTTCACTATCAAACAAAGGCAACATTGTATGCTTAAATACACTGCAAACACATTACCATGTATACATTCTCTTGTAGTATTTCATTACCATCACCTAAAATAATATAGTTCCCCACTTCTTTTCTTTAAATAAAGTTTCATTCAAAATATTTATAAAAAAAAAGAAATTCAATCCGACTGGGAAAAAACATACTTTATGCAATTGGGAATGGTACCGTTTTTCGGTACCACTTATATAAGGAAAAAAACACTGGGATATTAAACTGGCGGTGTGTAATCACCACTAGATTGTATGTTGGGGACCATATTTGGGACCATAAATTCAAGGTCACAGTTTCTCAGATGTTTGAGTCCGTAACTCCTGAACTGCTTGAGATAATTGGATGAAAGTTGCTTTGTGAATGGATCGTCAGTGAAAAGTGCTGCATAGCAAATTCGCAGTCATATGGTCAAGGTCACACTTTGGCTTGATCATCCGTCTTGCGAGATTTCTCTCTTAGAAGGCCATACGATGGTGTGGAGTAAAGCTTCTTTTAAGTTTAAAGAAAATTGACATCAACATGAGGTCATCCGGAAAAAACGGTGACGGAGAATCAATGGTGTTTATGTGTCCACACTCTCAAATTTTGAGCAAGTAGAGATATTACGATAATAATTTTGCAAATGTTAGTGTTGATGCATTATGAACATCTCCAGGGCCCTTATAGGTAGGTTAAAGTCACAGTGACAAAGGTCAATAGTAAATATTTTCATATCCATCAATAATTAAGATCGGGTTTATAGGAAATTGAGAGAAAATTATGAACTTTTGATGTGGTCGATTTGAAGTAAATATTACTTTGACTCTGACCCATAGAACCATGTATAGACCAATTCAAAAGAACATAATTATTATATGATATTATATACCGGTAATGATAAAAAGTAGAGGTCGTTTATTAAAATAAATTGTAAATAAGATATATATGTAAAGAAAAAAAAGATGGCTGGTCATTTATACTTTGTTTAAAATGTACACATCTGTCAATTTTCATGTAAATTTCGCGCTAGCAATTAAATAGTAACAAAAGTAGATACCTTGCATAAGTCCGAATCATGTTCCATTGGTAGTCATGTTATGCCAAATGAACCAATCAGAGAAATAAAACTTTGTCACTAACATAATATTTTACCGTTTTAATATTAATCTCATCAAAGATCAATCAATCAATGTGCACATTTGTTTCTCTCAAGATGCAATACTTCAAATATTTTATTTCCTTTTTTTTTTCTCCAGGAAGCCATGATGGACTTTTTCAATCAACAAATGATGATGAGTGGTCTGGCCCAGGCAGAGGGAAATCCTGTCATTGCTGTACAGATTAATCTGGACAAGAATTTTGCGTTTGTTGAGGTAAACTTATATGCAGATGTTGAGAATTTTATTTGACATTTGTTAACAAAATCTGGGTCACGTTGATGTGATTCAAGATGAACGTCACAGCTAAAAATAGCTCTTTAGAAACAAGTTTGTAGCAACTACATCTTGAAAACTATAAGAGATATTGATATGGGACTTTTTCTAAAATGATCAGCATGACATGTTGTTGGTCCTTGTTGAAAATCATTTGGATTCGACATTAAACATGGCTGCCAGTGGCCATCTTTGTTTACATAGAGTCATGTAGTAAAAACTTGTAGGAACTACTCCTCTGAAACAACTTGACGGATTTTCATGAAAGGACCAGGTATGATAAGGGGGTATTTTGGCCCCCCATATATTCATATGCAAAAAATAATATTTACATATAATCTGTTGTTCATGTTGAAGTAAATTGATCATATTCTATCTTCAAAAGATATTTTTATTTATTTTATTTATCTAGAAGAATTAACGGTCTGAAAAATGGCATTCTTTGTAATTTTGTTAGATTTTGTAGATTTTGGACCTTTCTGGGCAACATTTTGATCCTAAAAATATAGAGCGCACCTCCGAGCACACACAGTTTTTTGGCTATGATGCCTCCCTATCAAGTACATGTTTCAACAAAAAATCAGCTGTGCTTGAGGGTGCGCTCTATATTTCCAAGACCAAAAACTGATTGAAAACTGCTGAAAATGAACCCAAATGTCATTTTTTGAAAGAAAATGCCTTGTTTGTGAGACTGTTGAATTCATTTAGAGCCTTCAAACGTTTTAATAATGATTCACTTAATCTGTAGCTAAACAAAATATTCAAAACTTGCGCATTAAAACGTTCAATATTGGGGGACAATTTTGCCCCTTATCATACCTAGTCCTTTTACAGTAATGTTGCTCTTGTGGTCTAGTTGATCCTAGCAAAATTTCAAGTCGGCCCGAATTCAAGATGGCCCCCACGGCTAAAAATAGATTAAAAAAAAACAAGTTTGTAGCGACTACTTCTTGAAAACTATAAGTGATATTGATATTAGACTTTTTTAAAGACTTTTTTAAAATGATCAGCATCGCATGATGTTGGTCCTTGTCGAAAATCATTTTCATTCGACATTAAACACGGCTTCCAGCGGCCATCTTTGTTTACATATAGTTGTTTAGTAAAACCTTGTAGCGAATACTCCTCTGAAACTACTTGACGGATTTTCATGAAACTTAAAAGAAATGTTGCTCTTGATGTGTAGTTGATCCTAACAAAATTTCAGGTCGGCCAGAAATTCAAGATGGCCACCATGCTAAAAATAGATTTTTTGAAACAACATAACGAGTCAACACATGTGACAACAAATATTGTGTTATTTTTGTTGTTTTCTCTTGCATTTGGTTTTTAGCTCGACTGATCAGAGATCAGCAGAGCTTATGCCGTGGTGCGTCGTCCGTCCGTCTGGCTGTCTGTCCGTAAACTTTTATTTGTAGCGACAACTCCTCTTAAACTACTGGATGGATATTCATGAAACCTAACACAAATGTTGCCCATCAAGTCTAGTTGATCCTAGCAAAAAGTCATGTTGATGTGAAATCCAAGATGGCCGCCAAAGCTCAAAATAGAGTTTTAAAATACAAGTTTGTAGCGACTACTTCTTGAAAACTATAAGTGATATTGATATGGGACTTTTTCTAAAATGATCAGCATGACATGATGTTGATCCTTGTCAAAAATCGTTTTGATTCAACGTTAAACATGGCTGCCAGCGGCCATCTTTGTTTACATAGAGTTATATAGTAAAAACTTGTAGCGACTACTCCTCTGAAACTACTTGGCGGATTGTCATGAAACTTTACAGGAATGTTGCTCTTGATTTCTAATTGATCCTAGAAAAATTTCAGGTCATCTGGAAATTCAAGATGGCTGTCACAGCTAAAAATAGATTTTTAAAAAATAAGTTTGTAGCGACTACTTCTTGAAAACTATAAGTGATATTGATATGGGACTTTTTCTAAAATGATCAGCATGACATGATGTTGATCCTTGTGGAAAATTATTTTGATTCGACGTTAAACATGGCTGCCAGTGGCCATTTTTGGTTACATAGAGTTATATAGTAAAAACTTGTAGCGATTACTCCTCTGAAACTACTTGATGGATGTTCATGACATGAAATTTCACAGGAATGTTGCTCTTGATGTCTAGTTGATCCTAGAAAAATTTCAGGTCGGCCGGAAATTCAAGATGGCCACCACAGCTAAAAATAGATTTAAAATAAATAAGTTTGTAGTGACTACTTCTTCAAAACAATAAGAGATATTGATATGGGACTTTTTCTAAAATGATCAGTATGATATGATGTTGGTCCTTGTCGAAAATCGTTTTGATTTGACGTTAAACATGGCTGCCAGCGGCCATCTTTGTTTACATAGAGTTATATAATGAAAACTTGTAGCGACTACTCCTCTGAAACTACTTGACGGATTTTCATGAAACTTCACAGGAATGTTGCTCTTAATGTCTTATTCATCCTAGCAAAATTTCAGGTCGGCCGGAAATTCAAGATGGCCGCCACGGTTAAAAATAGATTTTCAAAAAACAAGTCTGTAGCGACTACTTCCTGAAATCAAAATCAATCAGTAGAGCTTCAAGGTCATTGACCTCTTGTTTATATGCCCATTTGAAAATGGGACGTATTATAGTATAGGGTTGTCTGTCCATAAATAAACTACTTCAGCAAGTCACTGAACTCACCCTGCTTCAGCAAGTCACTGAACTCACCCTGCTTCAGCAAGTCACTGAGCTCACTCTGCTTCTGCAAGTCACTGAACTCACCCTTCTTCTGCAACTCACTGAACTCACCATGCTTCAGCAAGTCACTAAGCTCACCCTGCTTCAGCAAGTCACTGAACCCACCCTGCTTCAACAAGTCACTGAACTCACCCTGCTTCTGCAAGTCACTGAACTCACCCTGCTTCTGCAAGTCACTGAACTCACCCTGCTTCAGCAAGTCACTGAACCCACCCTGCTTCAACAAGTCACTGAACTCACCCTGCTTCTGCAAGTCACTGAACTCACCCTGCTTCTGCAAGTCACTGAACTCACCCTGCTTCTGCAAGTCACTGAACTCACCCTGCTTCTGCAAATCACTGGACTCACACTGCCTTAGAGTCTTGTGGAGTTTATTTGTGCATGTAAAATAACCCTAGGGAACTATTTAAAAGTAAGAGTAGTGCATGGTCCTATTGTAATGCCACTCATTATGATAAATAACCATCCTATTTTGTAAACAGTATCGATCGGTAGATGAGACAACCCAGGCGATGGCGTTTGACGGCATTAACTTCCAAGGACAGTCCCTGAAGATAAGACGACCAAGAGATTACCAGGTCCTTCCAGGAATGTCGGAAAACCCATCTGTCAATGTGCCAGGTGTGTATAGGTTTGATCCTACGAATGTATTTTGTGAGGTAAAGCCAGTGTTGGTTGTAGCTCAACCAGAATACTTATTTTATTTCCACCAGCTCTGAAACACACTTTTCATAGGATAAAGTATAAATTGTAGGAATAGTTCAATGAAACTTGGTGCCTGTGTGGTTCTGGTGCATCAAGAGGAACAATAATTGGGGACCACTGCCTAATCCTTGCATGGTTCTAAGAAGCGACTCATAGGGTTTCAACAGTTGGGAGTTGTAGTGACTCTGACACTCCAGCCATTGTTAACTTGCTGAAATCAGGTTCGTTATAAACCATTACATGTCATTTTAAGCGTGAGAAAACATGCAAAAAGGCTGCAGTGCTCTCGAACAACACATTTTAAAATTTTCTGAGAATTTTTTTGAACATGATTGTGTAGTTATTCCATTTGATCTTGACAGAAATCTTTTATTTCTTAAATCTAAACTACTACAGTATAGTTAGAAAAATAAAACCCAATAATTCCATGTGTGGTATAGCAAAGCATGACTGTGTAATCTGGATCTCATTACATTTGTTTTAGGTGTTGTTTCCACTGTGGTACAAGACTCTCCAAACAAGATTTTCCTCGGTGGTCTCCCAAACTATCTCAACGAAGATCAGGTAAGTGTTTATATAGTGTTTATGTAGCGATGGTGAAGCTTTTGTGTACTCATGGGCGTGTTATGTCACCTAACATTGTAGATGAAAGCGGGACAGACGAATCCATAACCTGCGACAAGGTATTTCAGGGTGACCACGGTCTCTGGAAAACGGAAAATGACAAAAACAAATTCCCTGCAGGGAAAAATGTAAATAACAGGGAAAAGTCGGGGAATTTTGATTCTGCACCAACTTACACAAAACAAAAAATGAAATGTTGAACATGTATTTGACACTCTTCTAGTAGAAGAAAGAAGAATGGTTTGAATATGAATTTAGTAAATTTTAAAACATTTAAAATGTGGAAAAAAGTATATTTTCATATATTTGAAATTTGATGGTGGAGGTACGGCTATAAGGGGATGATGGAGGTCATACATGTTCTAACGTTAATCATGGAAACCCAATGCTGGGGAAAAATCAGGGAATTTTATTTGGAGATTCCTGTGGCCACCCTGTATTTGTTATTTTGCCAAAATTACTACCGGTAGTCGCAGCCCCTGAAACTCGGTCTATGCTTTTCTCTTGTAGGTTTTACCACTGCTACTAATGGCAGAATTTGCTATTTTCTTGTAGGTCTTACCATTGTGACTACTCTGGGGGGATATACTGTTTTTTTGTAGGTTTCATCATACCGGGATATGCTATTTTCTTGTAGGTTTTAACATTGCAACTTCTAGGGAATTCTGTTGTTCTTTTGTAAGTTTTATCATTGCATCTTTTAGGAATGATGTTGTTCTTTTGTAAGTTTTATCATTGCATCTTTTAGGGAATGACGTTGTTCTTTTGTAGGTTTTATCATTGCAACTCCTGGGGAAATATGTTGTTCTCTTGTAGCTTTTATCACTTCTTTTTTGTAGGTTACATATTACTATAACTACAGCGAGAATTTGAAAAAATTCCCACCATTTTGAAGGATTTATAGACGGTGCTTTTTATCTATAAAAAAAAAAATTAAAAAAAAAAGATCTACATATTTTTTTTATTCTTTAAGCATTCAGGCAATGAAAACTAATTAGATTATATCAGCCAAAAAGTTTCTGAAAGTTCCATTATTCATGTTTGCAGGAATTTTTATTTTTAGCCGATGCTTGAAAATCTCAACTAGACCTAAATGTTTACGATGCTATTTTGACAAACTTTCCATTTTTAGAGCAGATCAAAAATTGTTTTCTATGAATGCAATCATTAACATGGTTTCTTATATATAACTGATTGTTTGAAATACTTAGATTTTAACAATTGACTGAATAGCACAGGTACATGCAGGTACATTTAAAAACCCATATATTAATCTGTTTTGTGTTTTCTATCCCCTTTACTCCCTAGCATAGGGGAAGAGGTTGAGTTAACTCTTATTTGTGCTACACCACGGCCAGGCAAGTGCTTAATTTGTAAGAAATCAGTGTTCGTGAATTATTCCACCCCCAGCAAAAGTATTGAAAAGAACAATACAAAGCATTTATATTGAAACATACCTCGAAAACAGGGTAAAGATATCTGGTATTTAACTTTAAAAGGCTACAGAATATTAAAATGAAGTGTCTGACAGTTTGACCTAGCAGAACAACATTGAATATCTTAAAGGTGACACACGTAGGTTTCAGAAGTCAGTTTTTAGCTCTACTGATCAGAGATCAGCAGAGCTTATGCCGTGGTGCGGCGTCCGTCCGTCCGTCCGTCCGTCTGTCCGTTAACTTTTATTTGTAGCGACTACTCCTCTGAAACTACTGGATGGATATTCATAAAACTTTACAGAAATGTTGCCCATGAAGTCTAGTTGATCCTAGCAAAAATTCATGTTGATGTGAAATCCAAGATGGCCGCCAAAGCTAAAAATAGATTTTTTAAATTCAAGTTTGTAGCGACTACTTCTTGAAAACTATAAGTGATATTGATATGGGACTTTTTCTAAAATGATCAGCATGACATGATGTTGGTCCTTGTCGAAAATCGTTTTGATTTGACGTTAAACATGGCTGCCCGGCCATCTTTGTTTACATAGAGTTATATAATGAAAACTTGTAGCGACTACTCCTCTGAAACTACTTGACGGATGTTCATGAAACTTCACAGGAATGTTGCTCTTGATGTCTAAATGATCCTAGCAAAATTTCAGGTCGGCCGGAAATTCAAGATGGCCGCCACGGCTAAAAATAAATTTTCAAAATACAAGTTTGTAGCGACTACTTCTTGAAAACTATAAGTGATATTGATATGGGACTTTTTCTAAAATGATCAGCATGACATGATGTTGGTCCTTATCAAAAATCGTTTTGATTCGACGTTAAACGTGGCTGCCAGCGGCCATCTTTGTTTACATACAGTTATATAGTAAAAACTTGTAGCGACTACTCCTCTGAAACTACTTGGCGGATTTTCATGAAACTTTACAGGAATGTTGCTCTTAATGTCTAATTGATCCTAGCAAAATTTCAGATCGGCCAGAAATTCAAGATGGCTGCCACAGTTAAAAATAGATTTTTAAAAAATAAGTTTGTAGCGACTACTTCTTGAAAACTATAAGTGATATTGATATGGGACTTTTTCTAAAATGATCAGCATGACATGATGGTTATCCGAGTCGAACATTATTTTGATTCGACATTAAACATGGCTGCCAGTGGCCATCTTTGTTTACATAGAGTTATATAATGAAAACTTGTAGCGACTACTCCTCTGAAACTACTTGACGGATTTTCATGAAACTTCACAGAAATGTTGCTCTTGATGTCTAATTGATCCTAGCAAAATTTCAGGTCGGCCGGAAATTCAAGATGGCCGCCATGGCTAAAAATAGATTTTCAAAATACAAGTTTGTAGCGACTACTTCTTGAAAACTGTAAGTGATATTGATATGGGACTTTTTCTAAAATGATCAGCATGACATGATGGTTATCCAAGTCGAACGTTATTTTGATTCGACATTAAACATGGCTGCAAGTGGCCATCTTTGTTTACATAGAGTTATATAATGAAAACTTGTAGCGACTACTCCTCTGAAACTACTTGACGGATTTTCATGAAACTTCACAGAAATGTTGCTCTTGATGTCTAATTGATCCTAGCAAAATTTCAGGTCGGCCGGAAATTCAAGATGGCCGCCATGGCTAAAAATAGATTTTCAAAATGCAAGTTTGTAGCGACTACTTCTTGAAAACTATAAGTGATATTGATATGGGACTTTTTCTAAAATGATCAGCATTACATGATGTTGGTCCTTGTCAAAAATCATTTTGGTTAGATGTTAAACATGGCTGTCAGCGGCCATCTTTGTTTACATAGAATTATATTATGAAAACTTGTAGCGACTTCTCCTCTGAAACTACTTGACGGATTTTCATGAACTTCACAGGAATGTTGCTCTTGATGTCTTATTGATCCTAGCAAAATATCAGGTCGGCCGGAAATTCAAGATGGCCGCCACGGCTAAAAATAAATTTTCAAAAAACAAGTTTGTAGCGACTACTTCCTGAAATCAAAATCAATCAGTAGAGCTTCAAGGTCATTGACCTCTTGTTTAGTGAAAGATTGACAGTTATAAACAGTGTTATTTCTTATATTTAAAGGAAATGTAGGCATATACTCAAACAAGCTTTATTATTGAAATTTCTGGAAATGGTGGAAGTATTATCGACATCAGATGATATGACATAAAGCATTTCTAAAATGGATACTGAAGCTGCCATTTTGAGACAATGACGTCACAGTTTTCAGGGGTGGGAGGGGGTGGTGGGTGTAGGGAGTGGGGTTGGCGTGGAACAAATTAAGGAATTAAGAAAATATTTTTTTTGTTTGGTCTCTTTTCAATATGATAAGAAAGGTATTAAGTGAATAAGGTAATAGAAATTTTAAATAAAAATTACAGTGGAGAGCTATTTCAGCTAATTTCCTATTGATATGAGTTTTCAATACATTTTGTTAACGGTTTCTTTATATATTCATCTAATATCATGTGCAAATTTTTGGGTCGCTGTGTCCTACTTTGGGCAAAATATAGGTCACGTTTTATCACTGCATTGACCTGCACTCCCAACTGTTAATGACATTAATTGAATTAAATACTAAGTATGCAAGGAATTAATACCGAGGGATTGACATTTGTTTTGGTCAAATCAAAATGTAGTCAATCTGGACCACACCACTGGGCTCGACATGCAGGCCATGCCTTCTAGTATTGCAGTCCTATAAACCACATTTTTCACAAGTGTGTATATAAGGTATGATTCTATCAATACAAACCATACAGTAATTTGTGTAACACAGCATCAAAGAGCACTATGATCTGGATTTATACATGACGTGCATAGCTAAGAAAAATACTATGTTTGCATATTCTGAATGCAGGTACTTGTCGTAGAAAAAGTTCAAACCAGTGAAATGGATTGTTAGATTGTTAAAAATTGTACGATTGGTGCTTGCCACAGTTTCATAGGATCGTAAATGAAGTTTTTTTGTCAATTTTTTTTATTATTTTTATTTTTTATAAAACCTTATTCTGATTCCTTCGTCAACCCTCCACAAGAATCAGTTCTAATAACCTGTTGAAAATGGTACCCTTTCCTCTTCTCAGATAACTCGTAATGACATATAGATTTAAAAAATATTAATGAACACTATTCAACAATATTAACGTAAACAGTTTAAAAAGTGAAGTTTTGTCAAATGTCAAATCCTCTAACATTTTACTTTCATTTTATCTTTGTAGGTGAAGGAGTTATTAACATCATTTGGACCACTGAAGGCTTTCAACTTGGTCAAGGACAGTGCTACAGGTCTCTCCAAAGGTTATGCATTCTGCGAGTATGTTGAGGTGATGGGCGGTCCCTCTGTAACAGACCAGGTGAGTTGCAACTCCGGGTACTCTGTGCGTAACTAGGATTGTGAAAACAAGGTCTTCCTGTTTTTACCCGACAGAGACACCATCAATATTCATTCAAGAACTCATTTGATTTAGGCAAGCTATCAAAATTCGTTGCTAATTATACTCCTGAAATTTATTGTTATCACTTTTTAAAAACATTCCCATTTATTATCTTGATTTTCTCTATCCATCAGGCATGTGTGGGGTTGAATAGTATGCAGCTTGGGGACAAGAAATTGATCGTTCAGCGAGCCAGCGTAGGGGCTAAAAATGGCCAGGTTGCCCCCGTACAGTTGCAGATTCCGGGCTTGAACATGAACATGGGAGCGGGACCGCCGACGGAGGTGCTGTGCTTGATGAACATGGTCGCACCAGAAGATCTGGAGGATGAAGATGAATATGAAGGTGGGAATAACAACAAAAATAGTGCACAGAAAAATGAAATTTGCAGTTAATACAATGATAGGACAAATGAAAAGAATTATTGATACAAAAATGATAAGTGTAAATGTATAATAAATGATGTTTTGTTCTTAATATTTATTCAGTTTAGCTATAAATTTAATCAGTAGGACATTTTTGTCATTAGGCCTTCTAATAGGGTATATTTTTCGACACGCCATGATGTTTCAGAACCATTTTTCGCAACCACTATATGTTGCCAGCCTATACCTTAGTCTTGACCTTGAGAAAGACAGTAAAACTCTGCTTAGTTTATCATATATAAAGGGAGCATGTTTTAACCTTCAATCTGGCATGTTGACAATTATTATAATAAGTTGTTTGGAAGTTGTGCAGTAAGATTTTGAAGGATGATCTTGGCCTCATCTGTATCTTTACTTCCTCTCTCAGGGAGTGGACTGCAACACAAGCATATTAATTACGGAAAGGACTCTGAGATGCTGATAAATTCAACCTGTTTGTAGTGGAATATTTATAAATTTACCTTGGAAACGTGGCTCCATCGTAAATGGAGTGTCTACTAAAGAATCTGCAGCAACAGTTCTGCAGGTTAGAAGGTTCTAGGCTCATTCTCCATATTTTGTCTAGATGTAAATGGAGGATTAGCCTGGCATGTTCATTCCTGTTAGGCACCATATAACCTTTCATATGTTGATGCAACATAAAACCCAATTCAGGGAGATATTTTTCTAAATTTATCTAAGCACTTGACTTCATCACAAAGATTTGCAAATAATAATAGAGGACCATTGATATAATGTATACATGTGTACACATTTGTCAACTTTTACATTGCACATTTTTGTTATGGAATTTTATAAATACATGTATACCTATTAAAGGTCTGTAAACATACTCAACAAAACTTAACGCAGCACGTCCGATTTTCCTGCTATTTTCAATGTAGACAGTGGGTATTATTGGCTGATAGAAATGTATTACAAATGTATTTAGTTTTTATAGCTATTTTTTGTTGATTTCAAGAATAAAAAACTTAATCATGTTATGTATAAATGTGAAACATTATTAGGGCATTTTTTTTTTTCAACGAAAGCTCAACAGAATGAAATCAATGTAAATCCTACGGATTTATTTTGTTGATTTTCAATGAAAAGTGAAATGCTGGGTTCTAAAATTGGCTGAATGAAATGTTATTTTCTCTCTTTTAAAATGTTAGATGAATTCATTTCGCTTTAAAATCACAGAAAAATATTTACCAGACATATTGCGTTATAAGTTTGTGTTTTCTTTCATTATATAAGTGGTACCAAAAAACGGTACCATTCCCAATGGCGAAAAGTATGTTTTTTCCCAATTGGAGTGATCCACACCCACACCCCCTTTTCTTTTTTTTAAATATTTTGAATGAAACTAAAGAGAACAAGAAATATCACTGTAAGTGATAAATGCCCCCGAAGTGTTCTTTGACCTCTAAGTATGACCTTGACCTTGGAGCCATGGACCTGGATTTGTGCACGACACCCCATTTGGTTGTGGTGAGCACTTGTGCCAAGTTATTTGAAAATCCAACCAGGCATGCAAAAGTTATTGACCGGACACGATTTGACCTTTGACCTCTAAATGTGACCTTGACCTTGGTGCCACAGACTTGGATTTTGTGCGCGACACATCGTCTTGTTGTGGTGATCACTTGTGCCAAGTTATTTGAAAATCCGTCCATGAATACCAGAGTTATTGACCGGACACAATTTGACTTTTGACCTCCAAGTGTGACCTTGACCTTGAAGACCTGAGTTTTGCGCGCGACACATCGTCTTGTTATGGTGATCACTTGTGCCAAGTAATTTAAAAATCCCTGCAGGGGTTGTGACGTTACGGTCCGGACACGAAATTACGTACCTGTTTTTGACCTATAAACTTCAAGTGTAACCTTGACCTTTGAGGTACAGATCTGGGTTTTGCGGGGGATACATCGTCTTGTTATGGTGATCACTTGTGCCAAGTTATTTAAAAATCCCTGCAGGGGTTGTGACGGTACGGTCCGGACATGAAATTGCGTACCTGTTTTTGACCTATGAACTTCAAGTGTGACCTTGACCTTTGAGGTACGGACCTGGGTTTTGTGGGGGAAACATCGTCTTGTTATGGTGATCACTTGTGCCAAGTTATTTAAAAATCCCTGCAGGGGTTGTGACGTTACGGTCCGGACACGAAATTGCGTACCTGTTTTTGACCTATGAACTTCAAGTGTGACCTTGACCTTTGAGGTACGGACCTGGGTTTTGTGGGGGACACATCGTCTTGTTATGGTGATCACTTGTGCCAAGTTATTTAAAAACCCTGCAGGGGTTGTGAAGTTACGGTCCGGACACAAACTTTGGAATGACAGACGGAATCCGGACGGACGGTGCGATTACTATATGCCCCCGATTTTTTTTCGGGGGCATAAAAAAGTGGGGAACTTTATTATTTTAGGTGATGGTAATGAAATGCTACAAGAGAATGTATACGTCATGGTAATGTGTTTGCAATGTATATAAGCATACAATATTGCCTTTGTTTAAGGCAAAATGCACCATTCCCAAAGAGGTGGAAAAAATCGCTGAGGTTTGTTGTAAATAATAAAAAAGAAATTTGTTAACTTTCATCCTCATCACTATTGCTATGGTTACAGATATACTGGAGGACGTAAAAGAGGAGTGCAGCAAGTATGGTATTGTAAAGAGTCTTGAGATACCCCGCCCTATCAAGGGAATAGACGTACCAGGATGTGGCAAGGTAATCTATCTATATAGCAAATGCAAATATGGTATTGTAAAGAGTCCTAACATACCCCGCCCTGTCAAGGGAATAGATGTACCCGGATGTACTGAAGTAATCTATCTGTATAGCAAATGCAAATATGGTAATGTAAAGAGTCCCAACATACCCCGCCCTGTAAAGGGAATAGATGTACCCGGATGTACTGAAGTAATCTATTTATGTTTCAGCTCCAAATCAAATCAATGGCCCCTTTTATTCATATTTTATGTTCCCAGTTTATCTATACTGTTTTTGTTATCCCCACGACTGAAATATTTGGCAGGGAATATAGTGATCCACCCAGCATATGGTCAGTTCTGTATTTTTGTATAGGAGTGAGTTAATTTATGCATGTATGTATCTTAACAAGTTCTATGTCGCTTAACTTACCGTAGGTCTGTATTTCAAGGTCAAGGTCATTATTTGAATTTAAGGGTTGTACTGCATGCAGCATACAGATAGTGTTTGTTTTCCAGTGACAGTCCTGTATTTTAGGAACGGATTAAGATGCTTTGATTGAACTTACAGTGAAAATCATAGCAGCAGCATGATTGACCTTGTTTGGCATTCACCGAAGTATTTGTAATGTTTTTAAGAACAGACGACGCAGGAAGTCTTTTATTCTGTAACTGTCATAAATTCGTCTGATCCTTTATATAAATACTTTCAAGAAATGTATATTACATGTAAATAGTCAGCGACATTCAGGGTGACATGTTCAAGTGAGTAACACTGAATATAGAAAAATAAAAAAATAAACTAAACATTTGATAAAGAAGCATTTAATTGAATGGAGTGTGGTTATCTGGTTATAAGGCTATACTTTTTCTTAAAACAAGTCCATGGACATTGATGTGATTAATTACTGCATTACAACACATGCTCAACTTTATAGTACTGCCACACTAGAAAACCATGCAGCAGACACATGCCATTTCAAACAAACAAAACATTTATTGAAACCTTTTTCATACTAACGCGACCTTTTGCTGTCCGAGGTCAATAGTGCCACAATTAGGATTTTCACTGTAATACAATAAATTAATGTTTCTAAACAAGATGTGTACAAAAAAAAATCCATTTTTTACTGCATAGATCATAATTTCGATTCAATGGTTTACATGCGTTTAAAGGTATTTCTTGCATTCAAACTGATTAAACTTGATAAATTTTGTATCTTGAAAAGGCAGCGGTCACCTATAAAAATTAGGGGTGTATCTCAAAGGTCAGTTTTAAGTTGGTAACTGTCCTAATTTATTTGATGACCTTACAGGACGTGAAACAGCATTTCTTCTATTTGAAAGTAAATGTAGAATATTTCCTGATTCCTGTGTAATAAATGTGTTGACAAGTAGTTCAGTAATAGTGTCATTCAAAAATCCTAATTTGTGGACAAATGCCGTCCTAAATAAAATCTTATGTTAACTCAGTATTTTTGAATGGGATGAGATGATCTAATTAAACTTCCGTTAATTAATGTATCTCATGAAGACATGTCGCAAACAAAAATCGGGGCCTTACCTCAAAGTCAGGGTTTCGGTTGAAAAATGCCACTCAACATCTCAGTCTGCTGACAATGATTTGTGCGATAATAAACCTGTTTAACTGATGTTTTCCAGATCTTTGTTGAGTTCAGCTCGATGATTGATTGCCAGAAAGGACAGCAGGCTCTCACAGGACGCAAATTCTCCAACAAAGTTGTCGTCACTTCCTACTACGATCCTGACAAATACCATCGCCGAGAATTCTAGATGAAACCATCGCCGAGAATTCTTGGTGGACTCCCATTTTCATTTCTTGACACATATCGTCAGCGTGAATTCTAGATGGATCATGTTTAAATGTCTCGATTGTCAGACAATATTTTAATATTTTAAACATACCATTTACCAGGAGAGAAACTTAAGTGTTTGTCAACATATTTGTTGTTTCAATATCTTGAATATGACATAGGAGAGTATTGCCTATTTCAAGAAAAGATGATCATACTGCCTCTGCTCTATTTCTTGGCTAAAGGAACAATTTGAACGGGTCAGTGGCCATGATATTGTCGGTCAAGATGACCAGCCAAGACCAGTCTCCGCGTATAGGAAAGGAATAAACACTGGCTATATACCATGAATAAAGCAGAAAGATTTTATCAAATAAGGTCTTACAGTGAATACGATTGGTAATGAATCTAAAAATAAATCATATAATTTTGCAGAAAATAAAGTATTTAAATGCTCCATATTGACATTTTATAATCATTAATTACTCATTTGCAACATTTGTGTTTGTCCAATTTTCATTCATAATGGGATGCTTTGTTGTAATAGGCTTTGTTGTTACTTCATTGAATTCAATACAACATGTTTACAATGTACAAGAAAAGGTATGAAAAGAAAATGAAATATATTGTATATGTACATGCTTCACTTTGGTATGCTTTAAAATGACTGGAGATTCGGCAAGGTAAACCAAATTAAACCGAAGACATTTGATTGTACAACAGAACATGGAACTAATATCGTACAACCAGGCATGCAATGTTATTAGAATTATAAAGTGACAGTTTGTTGTGTACTGTATAATCCCATTTCAGTTTTGTTCATATTTTCGTCGGTTAGATTTGCATGGAATACTTTTACACGGAACACAGCTTTTATTAGTTGATTTTGCTATTAATAAAACAAAACAAGAAAAGTATTGAAGTATGACTTTTATAAGATATTCTAAAATATGAATTTTTCAGTGGAAAAAAAAATTGCAGTAATTTATTCATATTTTTTAAGTTTTTTTTGTTCCATGGCAAAGAATAGGGCCACTGCAGATCCCGTTGGAGGGGTAGGCAGAGGGGTAGAACCCCTGCCCCCAAAATTCATGTTCATTTTATAATTTTTTGTTCATGCTCATTAAAGGTCTTCATCATGACCCCTGCATTGTTTCAGGTGCCATCTCGCTCAAATCACTAGAGCAGTGGCAGAAAAACAATAAACGTGGCTGCAAAATGGAGTGTCTACAATAAAATATGCAGCAACTCTGCAGTTCTGCAGGTGAGAAGGTTCTTGATCCATTTTCAATATTTTATCTCGATGTACATGGAGGATGAGCCTGGCATGTTCATTCCTGTTAGGCGCCATATAACCTTTCTTGTGTTGGTGCGCCTTTTTTAGCAAAGCATTTTTAAATTATATTTTGTACATTTTTGACAACATATAAAACTTAAAATGTTTTAGGTGGCCTTTGTAAAAAAAATACTGGGCAATTATTGTTTTATTTTAGAAAATCTTAATATTTTCAGTTCTAATCATTATTTTTAATTAACATGTTCAGCGTTTCTTGATTATGGTTATTATTTATTGCAGTCTAGTGACATCAGAGAGTTTCGTAAAAAAGACAAGTTAAAGATTTATTCCACAATTTTGCATTAGGCCATAATAAATTAATTGCTGGATTCTCATCCCCGCCCGCCCCCATTTTTTTATGCCGCCCTGGTAATTTTTATTTCTTAAAAAAAATAAAAAAATAATAATAATAATAAAATAAATTGCTGAAAGTATGAAACACTATTAAAAATGTGTTTTCAATCTTGGAAGTACTCATTAGTATGTTTTACTATTTTGACCTTGTGCCGAGGCCATTTCCATTGTCGTAAAAAATAAAAAACAATTTTCACCCCCGACCCTATTTTGAACTAAATTTGGATGAGAAACTAGCAATTGATTTATTATGGCCTTAATCTCTGTCAGAGAGAATTTAAGAAGAATGACTGAACATACCGGTATCTCCAAATAATGCCTGAACATATTAAAAAAATAATCAATTTGTTCTATGCTTGTAGTTGACATAATATTATAAGTAATAAGCAACCATTGAAATACAATAGCTGTTTTTGTTTCTATTTTCACCTTATTAAACTTGTTTTTAACCCATCGAGCATATAGCAACTCTGTAGTAGTAGTTGCAAATTAAAAAAAAAGTTTCATTCCTGACATCGATTTTATTATTATCGCTTTTCATGCTTCCCCACAGAAAATTCGGGGAGTGTATAGTTACTGCTTTGCCCGCCAACCTTACGTCTGTCTCACACTATTCTTGTACAGAGTCAAAATAATTAAACGACGGTACTAAGAACCATAGTCATACCTCTTTATTTAAATCAGAGTTATTGCCCTTTGTAATTGTATACCTCATAATTCTTGTCCGGAACTTGAAATCTACTCATCAGATTGAAATGAAACTTCACATACCGTAATGATATAGGGCAACTAGAGCAGGTACAGAGAGCCGGAACCATAACTCTTATCTTCATTCATTTGTTGCTTTGTAATTTTATACTTATAAGGGATATTGTCCAAAGCATAACTTGAAAACTAAAATAATGGACTAGAATGAAACCTAACACAATCAAAGAGTCTAGTGAGCGGGAAGTACAGAGCACAAGGACAGTAACTCTAAAACTTGCAGAATCTCATCAGGTGAGCAATTCAGGGCCATTTTGTCCGTCTTGTTTAGTGCATGGACGCTTTGTTTTTCACTTGAATCCACCAAATTTGTATAGCCAGTAGAGCGATACACGCCCTCTTGGACTTCTTTTTTCGGTTTTCCGTCAATATTTATAATCATCAACTAAAGCTCGGACAAGTTTCGAAAAAACCCAATATAAAAGTTATGGCTCTTGTTTAAATGAAAAATGCTGTATTCTGCCTTGTTAACACTAGCATCTATGTTTTGTAGACTTGGGATCTTTACCAAACTTTGTCAGGGTCCTTATATCAAAGAAAGCTCGAACAACTTGGTAGCCACCATTCTGCCTTATTAACACTGTGTATCCTTTGTATTTCATCACTTGGTCTAAATATTTATAGCAATAATAGCTTCAACAGGTTGAAAAAACAGCTATGGTTTATATTCAACAAGAAACAACATAGTTGTAGCCCTTGATTTGTTGAGCAAATGCTATATTCAGTGATAAAACTTGGGGAAAATGTGAAAAATGGTTCTACCAGATTATAATTAAAGGAGTTGTAGTCCTTGAATTTATTATAACTGCTATATTTTGCCCATTCCTACAAACTTGGTCAGTTCTGGGTATATTCGGAATCGAACCTTGCATATCTTTCGATAGATTAATGTTCAAACATTTTGTTAGCTGGAGAAAAGCAGGACAGAAAATAGTGTACTGTTACTATATAAACAATAAGGCTGTTAGCAACACGTGCTGATGCATTATTTGTATTGCCTGCTTAGCATGGCATATATTTAGGGATCACTTTGTCCATTGTCCGTTGTCATTGTACGTCCGTCACACTTTAATTTGAAACCTAACCTTGGCCTGAACTTGAAAATATATTTGACCTATGTTCATAAAATGTCGCACACATCTTCATCTTACCGCAAGGAATGTCGTTACACATGTCCAATATCTCTTGACTTTCATTATACCCCCACTAAACTTTGTTTGTGGGGGAGTGAACTTGTCGGTCTGTTGGTTTCCGGACGATAACTCATGAAAGGGTTGATGGATTTAAATAATATTTGGTACACGGGTATAACACCATAAAATACAAGTCAAGTTTGACTTTGGTTACAAACCACCAATTTTTGACGGAGTTGTGGCCCCTTTTCAACTTAGAATTTGCCCAAAAAGCGGTGTCCGGACGATAACTCATGAAAGGGTTGATGGATTTAAATAATATTTGGTACACGGGTATAACACCATAAAATACAGGTCAAGTTCGACTTTGGTTACAAACCACCAATTTTAAAAAACGGGTGTCGGAACGATAACTCATGAAAATGTCGATGGATTTAAATAATATTTGGTACACGGGTATAACACCATAAAATACAGGTCAACTTCGACTTTGGTTACAAACCACCAATTTTTGATGGAGTTATGGCCCCTTTTCAACTTACAATTTGCCCAAAAAACGGTGTCCGGACGATAACTCATGAAAGGGTTGACTGATTTAAATAATTTTTGGTACACAGGTTTAAGACCATAAAATACAGGTCAAGTTCGACTTTGGTTACAAACCACCAATTTTTGATGGAGTTATGTCCCCTTTCAACTTGGAATTTGCCAAAAAAATGCTACAGTCAACTCTGAAGAACCTGCTAATTTGGGTTTGTATTAAATTTAAACAATTTATAATGCATCCTCTTCATGACCATGTCTCTTTTTATTACACTTATACATCTTTGACTTGAACGGTGTAACACGCAAATTTTTGTTAGTCTTCTTCCCTGATCACAAACAATATTGAAAACTCTCTCTCTCTTCCTCTCCCCCCTCTCTTTCTCTCTCTCATTATTTTTTTTCCTGTTTGTTTCATATTTTGTAGTTTAAATAATTTGTTTGCCATTGTCTAAATTGTATGAATATTTTGTAGCAGGAGGGCCGGATTTCTAATGTTGTAATAACTTGTTATTTTCCATGTACATTTATTGGAAATAAATATGTTTAAACTAGACCATTGTTTTCTTGTGGTTACCATGTTTATGTGACAAGGCGGTATTGTGGGGGTATTAATCACTTTCAGTGATAACTCTAGTTTAACCTGCAAGCTCATAACTGGCCATAACTTAGAGGTATGTGACCTGTGTTCATGAAACTTCATACACATCTTCCACAAATCTTCATCTTACGCCAAGGAATGTTGTTACACATGTCCTCTTGACTTTCAATTTGGCAGAGTTCTGCCCCTTTTCATAAAACATTAACCTGCAACCTAACCTAGCTCGTAACTTAATAACAAAATATTAACCAATGATCATTCAGCTTAAAATACTTCTTCCTTCTCAATGTAGAGGTATGCCCTTTTTCATAAACTTTAACAATCATCTGCTCCAAAATTCGTGAAGCACCTCAGTTCTTAAAACTTTACAGCTAGACTGTCCTTGCTGAAATAAGCATGTCAGGCGACAAAAGTGTTCCATGGAACACCCTTTTAATTAAACCAGGTTTTCAAGTTAACAAACTATAGTTTAAACAGTCCGCTTAATGACATTGCAAGATTGATTATACCCCGGCTTTCACAAAGTAAAGTTTAGTGGGGGTATATAAATCACGCGCATGTTTGTAACGTCCCGTCGCATCGCACATTTTTGTCCCATCGCGTCGCGTAACACATTTTTAGCTCTGCTGGCCTTTGGGATGGCGAGTTGTCTGTCGTCAGATGAAAAATGAAGGCCCTAGCGTTGTAACGAGACAAAAGTTAATGACGGACGACGGACTTTAACTTTTTCTCGTTAAGATGATAGGGCCTTCATTTTTCATCTGATCTTTACCAAACTTTAACAGATTGTTAATATCAATGAAAGCTCGGACAAGTTCGAAAACCAGCAAGATCGGACCAGTAACAGCAGAGTTGTGACCCTCGATTTAGTTAAAAATGCTATATTTTGCCTCTTAAGACGATAGGGCCTTCATTTTTCACCCGATCTTTCCCCAATTTTACCAGAATGTTAATATCAATGAAACCTCGGACAAGTTTGAAAACCAGTCAGATCGGACCAGTAACAGTAGAGTTGTGGCCCTTGATTTAGTAAAAAAATGCTATATTTTGCCTCGTTAAGACGATAGGGCCTTCATTTTTCATCCGATCTTTACCAAATTTTACCAGATTGTTAATGTCAGTAAAAGCTCGGACAGGTTCGAAAACCAGCCAAATCGGACCAGTAACAGCTGACTTATGGCCTTGATTTCATTCAATATGCTATATTTCCCTTGTTAAGGCGATAGGGATTTCATTTTTCATCTGATCTTTACCAACTTTAACAGATTGTTAATGTCTATTGAAAGCTCGGACAAGATTGAAAACCAGCCAGATCAGACCAGTAACAGCGGAGTTATGGCCCTTGATTTAGTTAAAAATGCTATATTTTGCCTCGTTAAGACGATGGGGCCTTCATTTTTCATCCGATATTTACCAAATTTTACCAGATTGTTAATGTCAATAAAAGCTCGGTCAGGTTCGTATTTTGCCTTGTTAAGGCGATAGGGCCTTCATTCTGATCTTTACCAGATTTTTTTTTGATTTTTTTCTTTTATTGTTTTTAGATTTCTTTATTTTTTTTATTTTTTTTATATTTTTATTTTTTCATTATCTCTACTGGCCAAGTTCGAAAACCAGCCAGATCGGACCAGTAATGGCAGAGTTATGGCTCTTGATGTAGTTAAAAATGCTATATTTTGCCTCTTTAAGACGAGTCACTCGCTTCATTGATGTTATAAGATTCATATTAGCCAGTAGAGCATCCACAGGCCCTCTTGGGCCTCTTGTTATTACTTGCATTTCTCAAATAATTTTGAATGGGTTGTTACCAAACCTCATATACACATAACAACTGATGACCTTATGTCCCTCTACATCACCCATTCGAGGGTTCAGTGCAAAACTATTGTTTCTCCTTCTTTATTCATATGTAGTAAAACTAGTTTTGCGCTAACCCCTCGCATTGTCTAATTTATTACAGAATTATGACCCGTTGTATATATTCATCACCTTCAGTGATAGATTTGACTGAAAATGCCTTTTTATGGGAATCTACAGGGATCTATGGCATGCCATGTTAGTAGGATGTCATCAATATGGATTCTTTCTAGATACAAATGAGTTAATGGATTTGATCGGGATGTTGCACATCATGCAGTTTGTTTGCCTTTTCCATTACGGTTCTTGTATTGCCTTTGTAAATCACATTGAAATATAATGAATTTCCAAAGTAATAGAACTTATTTGTTTCTAAGTATTTTAACAAGTTCTACTATATAAAATCTTTATATACCAATCTAGATAGTTAAGGTACAAAAACCTTTTCTAAACCTACTGATGACGAGGTTTATATATATAACATATATTTTGAGAATCCAAACTCTTATTAGACACAATGTAAACTGCTTTAACCACTAAGGACAAACCTCAAAACTGGAGCTTCAAATAAGAGTTAGTGAAGCTTCAAATAAGAGTTAACAACTCATTCATTTTACGCATATTCAGTCACAGGTATTTTAAGAACCCGTGAATAAACCTAAACTTTTAATCTGTAGATATACATTATTATATGACCTGAACACCTTGTCCTGGATAGAGTTTTGCCATTATCTGGCCAGTTAGTTTCTTTGAATAATCTTTGTTTCAGTCACTATTCCATTACACAATACCAATTATAAACTGTCCATTTATTGGATTTATTTTACTATGTCTTGTCCTTTCTATCTAGGTTGGTTATATATATAGAGGATCTTAAACGAGTTCCCATTTCATATAAGATTTATGAAACTCGTTATGAATTATTTTAATTTTAACGAGCCTTTTGGCGAGTTAAAATTAAAAATAATTCATAACGAGTTTCATTGTCTAATTGATCCAAGCGCAACTTCAGGTCGGCCGGATATTCAAGATGGCCGCCACGGCTAAAAATAGATTTTCAAAAAACAAGTTTGTAGCGACTACTTCTTGAAAATTATAAGTGATATTGATATGGGACTTTTTCTAAAATGATCAGTATGACATGATGTTGATCCTTGTCAATTTTCTTTTTGATTTGACTTTAAACATGCCAGCGGCCATCTTTGTTTACATAGAGTTATATAATGAAATTGTAGCGACTACTCCTCTGAAACTACTTGACGGATTTTCATGAAACTTCACAGGAATGCTGATCTAGCTATCAAAAACCTATCAGTAGAGCTTCAAGGTCATTGACCTCTTGTTTTATAATAACAAGGTTAAAGGGACACTGTAAGCAGATATTAAACATAGCCAAATAACTGTCTGATTTTTATCCAGTGAAATTTATACATGAAAACAAGAGTATAGACCCGAATAAGTCGGTCATAATATATTCGTGAGTTTTTTATTTATTGTAAATATTGTGAGTCCCACAGTATTTACATTTCTGCTGATCACGTGACAACCATCAGCGCATTAGGTTGTCTATATAGTATGTATTGCGTAAGATAACTGGCCCGCTTAGCTCAGTCGGTAGAATTGAATTGAATTGGATTTTATAGTCGCACCAACAGCTAAGGTCATATGGCGACTTTCCAGCTTCCATTGGTGGAGGAAGATCCCAGGTGCCCCTCCGGGCAATTTTCGTGCACGGGCGGGCACCTGGGTAGAACCACCGACGTCAGTCGGTAGAGCAGTCGACTTAAATTGCATGCTCACTATTAGCGAGCATAGCTAGCGAGTGCCTTCGGCACTTCGAGCGCAAGCAAACTTTACGGTAACGGGAGAAAAAAGAAAAGAAAAGGATAATTGCTAATCTATGCTTCTCGATTTTGATGGTAAATCTTCGTTGTCATGCTTTAAGCATTTCTAACGCATTTAGTTTCGAAATTCTGATTTGTTTTCTTTAAAACAGTTTTCTGTGCAACTTTTCCGTTATGACTGGTTAGAATAGAGTTTCACAAATAATTTTGAAAAACTCTCCGACTCCTTGTCAAAGTCCTATATAATATGTGCAGCATAATATGTAAAGGGTTAAAATGCGAAACTGAGGCTTTGTAGAGGAACGGTCAGCTTCTTGGTGGGAAATTTAAAAAAAAAATCAATAACTGCAAGAATTTACTAAACATGTCAACAAGTCAACTGCATAGCGCACAATGTTAACACAACACTAGGGGCATATGTGAGTGAACAAACTGGTATACCTTTTATTTGTAAACACTCGATATGAACATTAAATCGTCTTGGCCGTAAACTTTCAAGATTATGCAAATTAGCGCGTGTTAAAATCCGTGACGTAACAGTAGTAAATATTGACATTATTTGCAGACAACTTAGTGACAACTTAGTGACAACTAAGGTAATTTCTGGAAGACTTCGATTACAATTACAATTGCTTTCACTCTTTACTAGCACTTTTGTGAGCTGATGTTGACCAAGTTTAAAGGGACGAATGGCAATCTTGAGTTTTATTCAAACATTAAAATTTGCTCCTCGATTTAGTTATGCTGCTTCGTTTTTACTTTAAAACTGCATATAATTAGATAAAAAATTGAGATTTCAAGTTTTTTCATTATTTTAACATATTTTTAATTATATTATTGGTGCAATATAATAAAAAGTTAGTAATATGTAAAAACAATTTGCTTTGAACTATTCTAACAATTACTACTGAAGATTGAACAAATGCAAGTCACCAGAAAAACTAACGGGATGCCGTGAGTTGTTAATAAATCAAGATTGCCGTGTGTTCCTTTAAATGATTAATTATGGACAAAGTAAATTTGTGTTTTCTCCACCCCAACCTTGCCGCGCACGGAAAGTGTTTCTTCAGACTACCCTAAAAAAACTACAAAATATCGCTCCCCACTCGCCCCCCCCGAAACCACCACCACCACAGAAACCACACACCTGATATACTCTGGTGTGGTATTCCAGTGTGGCATCTCTATAAGTGTGGCAGCACTATATCTGTCTCAAGGATACATTACACTACCCACAATCATAAGTCCAGATTCTATTGTGCCCATACAGATGGGTGTCCTATCATTTAACATATGGCGGATGGTCTGGTTCTCATTTATTTGACTCAGATAGTGATTTGTAAGTCATATTCTGTCGTATAATAAAAATGACATCCTTATAGAATTTAAAAACAGGAATTGTTTGTATTTGTTTTATGACATAATTGTGGACCAGTGGTACGATTCACCGGAACTAAACCGACCAAAACAGAGAAGAAACACCAGGATGGACTAGAACTCAAAAATTAAATTTACACTATAGCAGGGCTGCATCACACTGAACGTCTTCTCAAGAAAAGAGTCATCTATCCTTTGTTTATATTTAAATGGTTGTCTGTGACTGATAGTTGCATTTAAAACCACCATTGGATGGTGACACTAGCATCTTTTAGGAGTGGCCCATTGGGTCACACACAGATAAAATCATTGGATTGGATTTCTTTAAACCCATAATTATGCACTGAAGTGGATGCAACTTACCATCTTGTTCAAGGTAAGATCAGGATGTATTAAAATTAAAACAATAATTCCCATCTCCCATCTTTGTGAATCATATTTAGTGTTATCGGCTAAATATTCAGGTCACAGTTTGCATATATTTAGTAATAAGTAATAACATAAAAAATTAAAATATTTCTGGCAAAAAGAAAAAAAAATGCAAAAAAGCAATTGGAATGTATGTATGTTTATAGTTAACAATCTTTCAGTTTTATCATGACGGTGTCTACTTGAAGCAGTGAGGTAAATGCTCAGTTTGGCAGTTTAGTTTCTTTCAAGCTAGTCAAAAACTATATACTTCAATTCATTCTTACCAAAAGCCGGTTAAACCGTCTTGAACATATTATTGCCCGTTTTAATCTCCCCCCATCAGTATGAACAATATGGTAAATGCAATTGGTCTCTTTCAAATTGTACATTGATTTAATGATTTATCCATTCTACTTATTATTATTATTGAGACTCCCCAGGAGGGGGGAAGGGGTCCATCTTCCTTTGTTCCCTGAAAATATGAGTGGGTGTACCCTTGTTCCCCACAAATATTTTGCTTTGTTCCCCAAATTTATTTTTCCAATGTTCCCTTGTTCTCTAAAAGTATTTCTAATATTTAAAGATTTGCTAATGTTCCCCAAAATTCATTCTGGCCTACAGTAATTATAGTTGCATCTTATACTGTTGAACACTGTCATCAAAAAAATATTGTTTGAAATGTTAACTTTTTGTGATATTCCCCCTTGAAACCAAAAAAAATAATTAAAAAAAACTTCTGGTAAGTAAAATATTGAGTACAAACTGTATTTAATACAAATAAAACATGTAGACTTTTTAAAACAATGATTATAATCAAAATTATGGCCACAAAATAATTCCCCCTTTCCTGTAAAAGCATGTTTAAATTCCCCCACCCAAGGGTATGGGTCGCAGTCCCCCAAAAACAGATTGACGGCCCTGCGCCGATCTCAGGCCGATATCGTTTGCGATACAGGTCCTATAAAAAAAAAGATGGCGCCGATGAAGGCTAGATATAGGATTGCTGGCTGGGTCCTCACCCCCTAGATTTGTTCATTTAAAAATACCTCCCCCCATCCCCCACACACTCACACACCCACCGACCTTCAAAACACACACACACGTGTGTGTACCACGGTGTGGTATTCCAGTGTGGCAGCACTATAGACTGTAGATAGATACATTACACTAAACACAATCATAAGTCCAGATTCTATTCTGCCCAAACAGGTGGGTGTCCTATCGTTTAAAATATGGCGGATGGTCTGGTTCTCATTTATTTGACTCAGATAGTGATTTGTAAGTCATATCTGTGGTATGGTAAAAATGACCTCATTATAGAATTTAAAAACCGGAATTGTTTGTATTTGTTTTATGACTTAATTATGGACCAGTGGTACGACTCACCGGAACACAACAGACCAGAACAGAGATGAAACACCAGGATGTATTGGAACTGCTTCTTCAGTGAAAAGCAAAAATGAGATTTACACTACAGAAGGGCTGCATCACACTGAACATCTTCAAGAAAAGAGTCATCTATCCTTTGTTTATATTTAAATGGTTGTCTGTGACTGATAGTTGCATTATTCTGTCAGGCATTTACAACCAGCATTGGATGGTGACACTAGCATCTTTTAGGAGTGGCCCATTGCGTCAGTCACACACACATTGGATTTCTTCGAACCCATACACTGAAGTGAATGCAGCTTGCCATCTTGTACAGACGGTTCTTATTCAAGGTAAGATCAGGACAGATGGACTGTGGTGTTAAAATTAAAACAATTATCCCTATCTCTCATCTATTTGTGAATCATATTTACTGTTATCGGCTAAATAAACAGGTCACAGTTTGCATATATTTAGTAATAAATAATAACATAGAAAATATCAACATTTCTGGCAAAAAGAAAAAAAATGTAAAAAAGCAATTGGAACAATGTATGTAAATGTATAAAGTTAACAATCTTTCAGTTTAGTTATATCACGACAGTGTATACTTGAAGCAGTGAGGTAAATGCTGAATTTGGCAGTTTAGTTTCTTTCAAGCTAGTCTAAAACGTTTTTATCTAAATATACTGAGTTGCAAAAGAAAGTGTATACAGCTCATTTGTGAAAGAAAGTGTGCAATGAGGTTTTTTTAATGATTTATTCATTCTTCTTATTATTATTGAGGCCCCCAGGAGGATGGAAGGTGTACATCTTCCTTTTTCCCTGAAAATATGAGTCAGTGTTCCCTTGTTCCCCACAACTATTTTGCTTTGTTCCATAAAAATATTTGTCCTGTCCAATGTTCCCCTGTTCTCTAAAAGTATTTTTAATGTTTAAAAGATTTGCTAATGTTCCCCAAAATTCATTCTGGCCTACAGTACACTGTCATCACACAAATATTGTTTGAAATGTTAACTTTTTGTGATTTTTTTTAAATATTAAAACTAGATGTTAGAATTGTATTTCCTGTAAAGTCATGTTCCATTGTTCCCTAACCTAAAAATATGTGTCGATGTTCTCTTTTCCACTGAAAATAACAGCCATTGTTAACAGCCATTTTTCCCTTGTTCACCAAATACAAATGGCCATTTTCCCCCAAAACCCCTGAAAGGACCTCATTATTGTGTTGCTTTCAATTGTATTGTTCTTTCATTGAGTTTTTATCAGTTTAAAATTTACTTTCACATTTTCTGTGCTCGCCTCAAGGTTTTACCTTAGTTCATATTATTAAAACTAGATGTTAAGAGTTTTATTTCCTATAAAGTCATGTTCACTTGTTCCCTAAAAATTTGTGTCAATGTTCTCTTGTTTCCTAAAAATAACAGCCATTATTCCCTTGTTCACCAAATATAAATGGCCATGTTCCCCAAAACACCTGAGAGAACCTCATTATTGAGTTGCTTTCAATTTGACAAGTTATTTGTATTGTTCTTTCATTGATTTTATCTGTTTAAACTTTACTTTCACATTTTCTGTGCCCGCCTCAATGTTTTACCTTAGTTCATGTTATTACCCGCGAGTCATTTTAGTTTGGGCTGCTAGTTTAAACTCGAAAAGAGGTACTTCTTTTTTTTTGTACCGCTATTGAATACTGTCAAACAGTCTTGTTTTTATTTAGTAAATATTCAATAATGGTATGTGTTTAATGTTTGTCAACGTAATTATTTGGTGTTTTACAAGCTAAAAGTTACGGACATTGTCCCTTTAACCAGGGAACTTGCTATGGACAAAGCTTTCTTGAGAAACAAAATGTAAAAGTCACAAACTTGTGAATCGCACGTTACACCGGCTATAAGCCTGACGCGTTACTTCCGTTGGAAAATTAATAATTGGCGTGCAAAATCAAATGAAAGCAGAAAACATGGCAGACCAGGAGGATTTTGACAAACAGCTAAACGAAAATAAAGGTATATTTCACTAAACGAATATGGTTTAAGTTCTGAATCACTGCTGGATTTGCTTTTAAATGATGCCTTTGTTGTGGGTATGAACTTCATTTATGATTTTAGTTTTACCAGCGGAATTTTTTTTAGTGGCAGACAATACTTTTAAATTTTTTAATAATAATAATATAAAATTATGTTATAGCCGTAAATTCACAGGTTATTTAAAGTTATGTATTATACCAAAAAATCTAGCTGAGACTGCAGTGCTCCAGATAAGCCTTTGGTCATTGGAAATTTTATGGCGATCACAGCCCGCTTGGAGTGGGTGGGGGGTGGTGAAAAAATAAAAACACAATTTCTCAAAAATGTGCTCATTGGTGAGAACAATATCTGCATATTTTCTTATATTGCATTATAATAAGTGAATTGCCATAGGTCATTTTTAAATAAGTTGACTGTTTAGGATTTTTTTTTTACCTTTTAGGCCACTTTTTTTTCTTCTTGGTTTACAGATTTTTTTACGCTCGGTCGGAAGCACAGGGAATCCAGAGCGCTTTATCAAAAAAAAAATCCTTTATATAATATATTCACTAGGGTTGAATCAAGCTGTATAGGCCTATGGGAATAGTTTACCACAGCCAATGTTTACTATTTTACCCGTTTTTCACTCCGTGTCGATAGTACACACACTTAAAACTATTTATCCGTGTAGCGGAAATACTAATGATGCTATCTGACTATATATCTCCTCGTGATATCGCTTACATAAACCGAACAAAAAATGTAGCACAAGAATAACCAATGTTGACTGTGTTAAAAATGCCGGAAGAATAATTTCAGAAGGCGAAATAATACACGCTTTCTGATTGGCTGATAATAAACGACAATCATTGTTCAGCCAATCAGAAAGCGTGTATTATTTTGCCTTTTGAAATTCTGGGTGATACAACTTACAAGGCCATATGATAAGTTGAGGATACATTTCAGTTTTAGTACCGTAAGCGACCGTTTTACGACAGTCCCTTGATTGGAATCTTAATACAAGTCTGAAATTAAACATTTGGTTGATAACTATTAACTATTTTTAAAATGTTTATTTTTGAATTACTCAGCTGTTACTTAAATTTGAATATAAATTGTTTCCAATTATATGTAACTATATGTATTATGCAATAGGGCATGAAAACAGAAATGACAGAAGTGGTGGTGGTGGTAAAGAGAGAAGGCGATCCAGATCCAAATCTCCCAAGTCCAAAAGGTCAAGAAGTAAGGAAAGAAAGCGCAGATCTAGATCAAGGTCAAAAGAACGAACCAAGAAACGAAAGTCATCCAGAAGGTAAATTTAAATCAAAATTTTATTAAACCTATTATAAAAAAAAATCTTCTGAAACCATTTGGTGGATTTTAGGTATGAAAATGGGAAACAAACTTTTATGTTCAACTTCTCACACAGTTTTCCACCAATTGTTATTAAATGCCATCTCATTAAAATCACGGGTGCGGTCATGTTTTTTGAAAACATTCGGAGCATTATATTTGTATCTGAAAAATACATATTCTACCGAGATTATGGTAACATTTTCTATATAGTATGCAGGGTTTCCCCCAGGGTCATAAGGCATGTCATATGCAACATGCCTTCCTGGAAAAGAAAGGAAAAACAATCAGAGCAACATGCCTTACATGATTTTCGTAATAACAGATTTAAAAGAAGAAAAATAGAATTTCTATGGTGATTCTTGTTCATTTTGCACCAAAATCTTAAAAGTATGTTATTTTGCCATTAATAGGCACAATTTTTTTCAAGCCCAGTTTGGTAAATGTTATGTCAGAACAACATGCCTTCACAATTTTCTAGGGGAAAGCCTGGTATGTATTTAATAATTCATCTGGCCCGCTTAGCGCAGTTGGTAGTGAGATAGACTATTGCGATGTTCTAATCAGGGGTTCCACTAATTTTCAAATCAAGGAAGTTCAAACTTCCTTCATGTCAATTTTGGAAGTTCAAGGGAAAATTTAAGGAAGTTCACACTTAACGCGACATCACCGTTCGAATTAGTGTTTGGGTTAATAAAATTTAAATAACTATGCATAGTTCATGTTCTTTAAATGTGTTTTAAAAAGTACATAATTTATGGATATTTTTTAAATTTATTAAATTATTTATTAAATTATTCATTAAATTAAATTATATTAAATAGCTTCATGTTTGTATTAAGTTCAAGTTTATTGAATTTATCATCATCATGATTCATCAATCATCATCATCATTCATCATCATCAACAACAAAAATCATGGCACTTTGAAGTGTTGTGTGTGTTAATACAATTTAAATAACTATGCATAGTTCATGTTCTTTAAATGTGTTTTTAAAACATTTAAAGTACATAATTGATGGATATTTATTAAACTGTATTAGTTTAAATAGCTTCATGTTTGCATTAAGTTTCATTGAATGCATCATCATCATCTGTCTGACTGTCATCATCATCAGTGTTCCCATTCACGCATGAAAACAAAAAATCACGCACGGAAAACTGACCTCGTACGGGCATGCACGCACAGAAAAAATACAAGTTTGATAATAAGAAAGCATGACCGTCGGTAGATTTCCAAATTCTCGTCCACTTTGTCCGAATATTTTTTGAAAAATCAAAACGAAACTAAAACGCTTTGTTTACGAAAACATTATCCCGAGTAATTGCGTCAATTGCCCTATCCCTCTAGTGCATACTACAATGATTGGTTATGACGTCATAAGCGCACGCGCTACCTAAGTGAAAGTAGAGAAAACATCGACATCTCATTCTGGTGGTTTTGACTTATTTCTTTTTCAGATTTAGTAAGTATATTTAAAATTAAAATAAAAACTTAATAATAGAATAAATGAAGATCAAATAATTAATTCAAATCGTGTTTCGTCTCTCCCGTGTACTATTTATAGATGCGCAAACATGTTGACTGACCATGGTATTAAATTTTAACTTGAACGAAATGATTTACTGTAACTATTGTCAACTTGAATATTACACTGTGCTGTGTATTGTAATGCCTTCAGTAGCAAATTAAGTATGTTGAAAGGTTTTAACAATCTTAAAAATTCATAGTGTACCCCCTAAATTTGTAGTGTACCCCCAAAATTTAACAGTAGGGGGTACATGTACCCCCAAATGAAAAAGTCAGTGGGAACACTGATCATTATCATAATTATCAACACTTTTCATTGTTTGAAGAACATTGTAGAAAATGAAAACATAACTGTAGCATATTAACTTTTATTAAATATTTTTTTCTGATGTTGTTTATATAACTATCAATAAACATATATACACAGATGCTGATGTTCTATTATGCTTTAAAAATGCTTCTCGCCGTATACGCACAATCATATAAATCGGCAGCTAAGATTTTATTCAAAACAATTACTCGATCGGCAAACTGTTGCATCTTCATAATCAGCTAATGTCTAGTAATCCGTTTGCCAAACAAACGCATACAAATAGTCAATCAGTCACAACGTCAAAGTAAAAATTCGCGCTGATATTCAAACAATCGCAAACAATCATTATAAATCGGCAGCGTAATATTTTATTTAAAACAATTACACGTTCGGTTAAGGTATCTGTAATAAACAAACAGGTGCATAAAACGAACCTGGCTTTCATAATCGGTCACTAACGTCAAAGTAAAAATTCGCGCTGAATGCAAACAATCGCAAACATTCATTATAAATCGGCGGCGTATTCCGTAATATTTTATTTAAAATAATTAGGTGCATAAAACGAACCTGCCATTCATAATTATTCAATCAGTCATCAATTAAACGTAATCCACTTTAATCCCATTAATTAATTGCCACACTTTTTTGAACCCAGAAGCGATGTTTGTTTACATAATACTTGACACAATACACAATTCAGTTTACACATGTGGCTAACCCCATAATAAAACTGGATCCAACCGGTTTCACCTGTCGAACGCTGTCACAGTAACACAGTGGGTGTTAATTTAATCGCTTTACAACTTGGCTGTGCAGCGTTTGGATGTAATAGGACCCGATGGGCGGAGCTATATCGGTGATTTAACCAGGGCCTCCCCTGTTTTTTTTTTTTCTTTCGCAACCACTTTCGCCAAATGAAAAAAACTTTCGCCAAATGAAAAAAAAAGGAGCCAAAGTTGGAGACATTTTTTGAGCCATTTTTCCATACAATAACGAAGACTTGAAAGCCATTTTCAGAATAAACGGCATATATGCATTGATTCATTTAGGATCTCTTGTTTTTATAAAAGACTTTATTTATACCAACATTAATACAAGTAATACTTTAATAATACTATAAATCAATAGTTTAATGAAAGATAATAACTATAATCATAGCAGTATTATCTTTTGTTACAATATTATATATTTCTAAAAATAACAAGTAATAACTTACGATTTCTTTAATTTTCAACACTCGACGAAGTTTGCCACACACAAAAGCAAACATCAACCATAGTTTCATTTTCGTTGTTTTATCGTCCGCCGATGTTTGTATAAGTGCTTAAAACCCGATATCAAGCTGTGTTGTCTTAATCCTATTATTACTTAATTGCATCAATTATCTTCTCGGAGATTGTCAGAAAGTTTGTTTACAACATGTTATTTTCAAGCATCAGTGATTCACAATGTACACGCGTGATCAATCGACTGGTTGTGATAATTTTATCGGTTTTTGTATGAAGCCAGCGAACGTTATTCTTGTAGTTTAGTGAACCAGTCCATTTTCAATTACTATTTCGCTCGTATCCGCTTACAGCATTGACAATATGTAAATATCGGCTTTTATTTTTTTTCGCAAATAATTTTCGCAAAAGCTTAAAAAAGATCGCAACTTTTGCTGTTCTTTCGCCATTTGCGACATTAGCGAATCACAGCGGAGGCCCAGCTTAACCAATTTGACACTGACAGCTGTACGCCCGCGGTAAAGAAAGTCGGCGTACATTGATGTTATGGAAGTTCAGTGTACGTCTTTGATCTCAATTTTCGGCTTACAACTCAAATTTTCGGGCGTAATATACGGCCGTACGGCCATTAACGGAACCCCTGTCTAATATTATTACCCGTGAGTGTAATTTTAATGTGGGTTACGAGTTTAACCCTACGAAGCGGTACTTCTTTTTATTGTACCGCTATTGAATTTCGTTGAACAATCTTGGTTATATTTAGCAAATATTCAATAATGGTTGATGTGTTTAAACAGTAATGTTTGTCAACGCAATTTTTGTTTGTTTTATAAGCTAAAAGTTACGGACATTGTCTCTTTCAATACCGAGCCTAGACTGCTCCACAGCGTTTGACTGAAACACGGACATGCACAATGAAGTAGTCTATACCAAGCGATTTTGTAGGCTGAAATCTGATTGGCTTAAATCATAAGGTCAATCTGACGTGTCCTCAGTTGCAGTGTTGTCAGATCCTTAGTAGTGTAGAGTATCGTAGCGTGATAAAGGGTCTGATTTTAATGCAATTGTATAAAATGTTACAGGGTGTTCACTATGATGTCATTATGTGCATATTGATTCAGCATAAAAAATGGCTGATGGCCAAATGGTCAAATTTTACTTTAAAGACAACCATTGGTTTTACATGGATTGTTACTTAACCCATTTCATTCTGCAGGCAAATCTGATAAGTACTCCTGTAAATCTGAACAGTTTTGTGGTTTCTGCTGCTGCAGCAAATTACATTTCGGTGATGTTAGTAAAATGTGGTTTACATCGTCAATTTTGAAAATAAATTAACAAAACTATATATCATTATGTAGGTATTTAAATTCCCTACACAGTGAAATAATTTTAAAAGCCATATTAATGCAAAAACGAATTTAATGAACATAAAAATCATACGTGAGCATGCGATTCCGGTCAAAATTTTGTCCTACCTTATTTTCACCCAAATTTTCTGTAAGATATATTCACCTTTTCTCTGATAACCCAGTGTGTAGATTGTAGAGAATTTTAAGTCATTACTAGTGCTGAAAGAATCTTTAAAATCCATAGAGAACTTTAAAAGTAATAATGATTTTTATAAATTTGGTTGAATCCTATGCGTATCGAAGTCTTGGTGACCAACCGTTCCCAAAGATCATCTTCCCACTCATACTGAAGGAATAATGTTTTTTTTGCTTCTTCAGGGTGCTGGAAAAAGCACCACATGGTCTAAATATTGTCTGAGATGGCATGGATGGAAGATTTCCCTAACACATTCCTCCTGAAACCAAACATTTTCATCATTTCCATAGTCATCCAAGGTAAAATCGGCAAAAAAAAAGTTAAAGTTCCTTTCGGTCTAAATTCATTTGTTGTTTACAGTTTCCTTTCGCTAAAAGTTGTCCAAAACATCGTCTTCTTCATCTATAAACTATAATTCGTCATGAAATCCCACATAAATGTATCTCCCTTCACTCGGTACATAAAATCTATCATCCATATTTACCAATTCACTCGAAAAATCGAGGAAATACACGCAAAAAATAGCCGAAAAACATTTATTTTTTCACTTCCTGAAGTGTTTAAAATTCCCAAACAATTTTATATTTACTGCGCATGCTCACTCTGCCTTCTATCTGAAGAGTACCCACAAAGTAATGACCTTTTTAATACGGGGTTTCCACATGGAAAACAACGACATGTCAACAACAGTCAAAACTACTCGTGGACGGGTATCCCGAATGCAATGGGTAAATACGCACGCACGCGTATCCCGGATGAAATGGGTTAAGGCCTAAAAAAATTTAAAAAAAATATATTTTGTTTTCATGGTACTTCCCTTATTAAATCTCCGGACACGAGCACCGGCTATTTCCAATAGTTTTCGTTATAAAAACTATCGACGCAGGGCTTTCCCCAGGAATTTTTTAAGGAGTGGCATTTTTTGCGGAAAAAGGTGGATGGGTGTCAATCTTTTTTTTTTTAAATGCCAGTTGAAAGAAGAGATTTGGCATATATCTGTAACATAAGTAATGAATGAAAATCAAATAATAAAAAAACGTCATATTTTATTATATTTTTATTTCAAAATCTTTTAATAAAAAATGCTAGCAAATCACTTTCTGACAGAATAAAAGACATATCAGTCTTGTGAACATTTATATGCTAATATTCCAATTACAAATGCAATTGGTGGCAACCTTAAAAAATTGTTCCGTTTCCGCTAAGCCGACAGACCCTAGTTTAAGTCGCCGACCCTACGTTTTTTTATTTAAAAAATTTAAAAAAAAGTTATTTTATTTTCATGGTACTTCCCTTATTAAATCTCCGGACACGAGCACCGGCTATTTCGGATAGTTTTCGTTATAAAAACTATCGACGCAGGGCTTTCCCCAGGATTTTTTTAAGGAGTGGCATTTTTTGCGGAAAAAGGTGGATGGGTGTCAATCTTTTTTTTTTAAATGCCAGTTGAAAGAAGAGATTTGGCATATATCTGTAACATAAGTAATGAATGAAAATCAAATAATAAAAAAACGTCATATTTTATTATATTTTTATTTCAAAATCTTTTAATAAAAAATGCTAGCAAATCACTTTCTGACAGAATAAAAGACATATCAGTCTTGTGAACATTTATATGCTAATACTCCAATTACAAATGCAATTGGTGGCAACCTTAATTATTTAATAGAGAAATCATTATACAATTACAAAATCTTCACTGAACTGCAATAAGCAAACTGACGATTTCCCTTTAAAGATCCCGAGAATATCGATTAATTAACATAATTATCAAGATAATAACACACGATAAAAAATCAGTTAAATATGCTACCTTAATTTTTTGATTGAGTTATTATTACATAATTACAAAATATCTACCTCATTTATTATACTTACCTACCAAACTGAAGATTTAAATGTTTATTACTGTTCGTAAAATCATTCTTACTAATACTCGATAAACGTTGAATTAAATTATCCATTAAAACCCGTCATTTATCCCCATGCGTTACAAATACCAATCAAGGATACTGCTCTCCTTTAATCATTATCAAATTGGGAAATAAACCAACTTTAATTAGGGGCACTCACTCCCCCAATCTTCTTTTGTTTACTTAACACTTAGCATATACCCTGCCAGACATAACACACGGCTTAAGAACCACGTGACCGCCTTAACTGCATCAACACGCGTCATAGCTTCAGGCATGATTTACACACAGTCAGGTAATCAGCTGTTTAGTAAGGGTAAACTTGATATGTTGATAGGATTAAGGGATCGCGGCAACTGATTTAAAGCATCGTGGCTACATTAAGGCGTGGTGGTAAGTCACTTTCTGATTCGAAGGCATCGCGGCACCGCCACACCTTAAAATGACTGGGGAAAGCCCTGCGATGGGACAGCATCAAAAATGTCTTGTGTTTCTTGAGATTCTCAGACACATGTAAAACCCAACGCAATATTTCCAAAGAATACACAGTAGCAGTAGCTGCCTCAATTATAGCACAATACATTGCTGAAAACAGTATGAAAAATAAAGCTGACAATTTATAAAGCTCGAAACCTTTCCAGCATCTTGTGTTTTTCATGACAAGATACATGTTTTTAAAAGATATAATATAATTATATGTATTATTAAAGGTATTTTTACTGGAAAAGATTTTGTCATAGCATATAGGTGCTATTACTCTTATACAACCTTTTTTTTTTTATGTGAAATAAATGTTAAGTCAAAGTATTAAAAGATTAAGGAAGGAGAAAAAAACAGCCTACCTACCCTATTTTTTAGCAGAGCTTATGGGATGGTGTGTTGTCCGTCGTCCGTCTGTCTGTCGTCCGTTAACTTTTCTTCAAACGACTTCTCCTCAGAAACCGCTTGGCTAATTTTGACCTAACTTTACATGGATGATCCTTAAATGAAAGCTTTTTAGATTTGTTAAAATTAGGTCAGCGCTACATCCAAGATGGCTGCAATTACCATATATGGTCGAAACCTTAAAAAAAATTCTACTCCAGAACCGCTGGACAGATTTCAACAGTTTTTCTTTTAAAATGATCGCCAACGTCTAGGCTATCAAATAAAGTCCCCGGGGTCAAAAATGGCCATGCCCCGGGGGTCCAAAGTTTGTATATTGAGGTTTTGCATGTATTTCATATAGACATATAGGAAAAAACTTTAAAAAATCTTCTTCTCTGAAACCACATGGCACAGAGCTCTCATGTATTTCATGTAGCATCAGCTTATGGTCCTCTACTAAGTTTGTTTAAATGGTGACCCTGGGGTCAAATTTGTCCCCGCTCCGGGGGTCACAGTTTTACATAGACTTATATAGGATTTTTTTTTAAAAAATCATCTTCTCGGAAACTACAACAGCCAGAGGTTTGATATTTTGCATTTACTATAAGCTTATGGTCCTTTACCAAGTTTGTTCAAATGGTGACCCTCGGGTCACATTTGGCCCCGCCCCAAGGGTCACATGTTTTACATAAGACATGTATAGGGAAAAACTTTAAAAAAAATCTTCTTCTCTGAAACTGCAAGAGCCAGAGGTTTAATATTTTGCATTTGCTATAAGCTTGTGGTCCTCTACCAAGTTTGTTCAAATGGTGACCCCTGAATGGTGACCCAAGGGTCACATTTGGCCCCACCCCGGGGGTCACAGTTTTACATAGGCTTGTAAAGGGAAAAACTGAAAAAAATCTTCTTCTCTGGAACCACATGGCACAGAGCTCTCATGTATTACATGTAGCATCAGCTTATAACCTCTACTAAGTTTGTTCAAATGGTGACCCTGGGGTAAAATTTGTCCCCGCCCCGAGGGTCACAGTTTTACATAGACTTACAGGGCTTCCGTTAACGGGCGTACGGCCAAAAATCATAGTTGTACGGCGAAAATTAACATCAAAGGCGTACAGTGTAGTTCCAAAAACTTCAAAGTACTCCGCGATTCTTTAATACGGACGTCCCATACTCTGTTAATTACCGATTATAGCCCCGCCCATCTAATCTAATTTCATTTGAGACTGCCGACTAAACAAGTTGTAAAGCAATTAAAACTCTGTGGAGCCTGTAATTGACAGGTAAAACCGGTTTTGTCCAGTTTTTATCAAGGGTCACACGCGTGGCTGGTGAGAGGAGAGAGTGTTAATTAGGTAATTGGCCTAGCCGCGCATTTCACAAAATGAAAGTAGCAGTATAATCTCGATGCCAAATTGCTTAATTTATATTCATTAACCACAAGATGAAACTCCTTACACAAACAGATTATACATTTTAGGCTATTTCTTTTATATCTTTGTGTAATTTTTCTATGTATTTATCAAAGTTACAAATAGAAACGAAGTACTGATAGACAAACAATATTTAATAATCTCTAACCTAGGGGAAAGAACTCTTCGCGAATGGAGACTAAACACGGAAGTGAAATTATCACTGGCAAAAACAATCGATTGCTTTGATAATAAATTAAAGAAACCGTTACATTTATTCCTACACGACAGTTTTACATACCTTTCATTAATGTATGCCAATTTAAAAGCTTTCCTGGACTGATAAATTGAAAACTGTTTGCAAAATGTAATTCACTGTATAAAACTTGTGGGTGGGGTATGGCACGCAAAGGCAAATTAAGTATTTTTAGTTTGAAACTGTTTATATAATGATGTCATCAAATATTTTCTTTTATAAACATATAGATGATTATAAATATCCTTTTGTTCTTTTTAACAATTTAGATGTGTTGTTTCCCTCACAACCACACGGAATCACTGACTCAAAGACTGAGTATGAATGCCATGCCCAAACACTGGAACTTCCTAAATATTCCCCATGATCTTCCAAATTTGATATACAGGAAGTTTGAACTTCCTAAATTTGAACCTTAGTGGAAGCCCTGGACTTATATAGGATTATTTTTTTTTTAAATCTTCTTCTCGGAAACTACAAGAGCCAGAGGTTTGATATTTTACATTTATTATAAGCATGATAAGCTTATGGTCCTTTACCAAGTTTGTTCAAATGGTGACCCTGGGGTCACATTTGGCCCCGCCCCAAGGCTCACATGTTTTACATAGACATGAACAGGGAAAAACTTAAAAAATCTTCTTCTCTGAAACTGCAATAGCCAGAGGTTTAATATTTTGCTGTTGCTATAAGCTTATAGTCCTTTACCAAGTTTGTTCAAATGGTGACCCTGGGGTCACATCTGGCCCCACCCCGGGGTCACAGTTTTACATCAATGCTTGTTTTAAACTTTTCAATTTCTTTATTTTGTATTTTTTTTATTTATTTTTTTGTAATTTATTTTATATATATTTTTTTTTTTTTTTTATTTTTTTTAATTATTTTTATTTTTTTTTGTATTTTTTTTTATTTTATTATCTCTACTGGCCAACTTGGAAAACCAGCCAGATCGGACTAGTAATGGCGGAGTTATGGCTCTTGATATAGTTAAAAATGCTATATTTTGCCTTTTTTGAGACGATAGTCACTCGCTTCATTGATGTCATAAGAGCCATATTAGCCAGTAGAGTGTCCACAGGCCCTCTTGGGCCTCTTGTTTTTGGCCTAAAGTAGCAATACCGCAAACAACAGCCAAACATATATACGGGGTTTCTTAACCTACTGATGACAAGGTGTATATATATAAGTTATATATTTTGAGAATCAAAACTCTCTTAGACACAATATAAATGGCTTTAACCAGCCAGGCCAAAGGCAAAAACTGGAGTGTTGAATTAAAGAGTTACCAATTCATAATTCATTTTACGAATATTCTATCACAGGTATGTTAAGAACCCGTAAATAAAACTATACTTTAAATCGACACATTTACATTATTTTATGACCTGAAAACCTGGGTAGAGTTGGATAAATTCTGTAGTGTAATTTTGTCGTTAGTTGGCGGGTAAGTGCCTTTAATTTTACATGATTGTTCAGTATGATGCCAAAGGTAACACATTGATTCGGCATAAACATGTATTAAAAGCAAACATGTTTTACTGCAGTTACTGTCCTTTTGTCTTCAACTTTTACTTAGAAATGTTCATATTGATTCTTGTTCCTTTATTTTACTCCATGGTTCACTATGATGCCAAGACGTACTTCGGAAGAGTAACCTTAGAGTGTTTAGATGATAGGTGATAATTATTTCCTTTGAGTGGTTAGAGCATAGATGATAACAATTTGCCGTAAGTGTTTCGAGTAATCCACCCACCCCCAACCCGCAGGGAAGACATCCGAGTTTTAAATAATAAATCATTTGAATTGCAAAAGTATGGAAAAATGACACTGTAATTGAATTATTAGTGTATTTGATGCTCCTTTCCCCTAGGCCCCACCGATGACGTAGGAGGAAACAAATGTATACAGTGTAATCCCATTATCAGAACATTTCATTTGATTAATCAAATGACTCATTTATACTCTCTCTCTCTCTCCTCCAACCCACCCCACCCCCATGATAAAAAATTACACCTTTTGACACCCCTTTGCCTGGGCCTACACGCACACCTCTATTGAGCAAAGATGATAACATTTTCCTGTGAATGTTTAGGGTAGCCGGTAGACACGTGATATACCCTCCTATTTTGGTTGGACTAGTTTTTCCCCAGTACAACAAAAAAGGAAGTACTATAACTTGCCCACTTTTAGAACTTTCACTGTTGCTCGAAAACGAAGGGAACGCTCTGGATGCAGTGTTTTTTTATGCCTAATTTGGGGGCCGAAAAACGGCCCCATTCACAATTCCAAAAAGTAACCTTTTTCACAATTATATCCAAAAAATTCACAATCTAAAAAAAAATTGGTAAATACAGACCAGTAAGGATACTAGTCTTAATATAAGCTGGTGTCAAAACTACTCTGTATTTACCAAAAACAAAACTTAAAACCAAGGGATATTAAACTGTGAAAAAAGTTCTTTCTCTTTTGTTATTATTACTTATAATATTTCACAATTTTCACAATTTCTAGGAAAATGCCGCTATTTTTCACAATGGTATGGGCACAGGCTGCATTCACAAAACACATAAAAAAAACACTGGGATGATAATTATTTCCTGTGAGTGGTTAGATCATAGATGATTATAATTTCCTGTGGGTGTTTCAAGTATAGATGATAATTATTTTCTGCAGTTACCATTGTAATCTTTTACATTTCAGTCGCTCTAAAGAACGAGCAGCTCGTCCGTCAAGAAAAAGGAAGCCATACAAATACTGGGATGTACCTCCAGCAGGCGCAGAGCACATGACACCAATGCAGTACAAGGCCATGCAAAGTAAGTAGGTATATAGGACTCATGACTGATGCAGAACAAGGCAATGCAGAGTAAGTAGGTATATAGGACACATGACTGATGCAGAACAAGGCAATGCAGAGTAAGTAGGTATATAGGACACATGACTGATGCAGTACAAGGCCATGCAAAGTAAGTAAGTATATAGGACACATGACTGATGCAGTACAAGGCCATGCAGAGTAATTAGGTATATAGGACACATGACTGATGCAGTACAAGGCCATGCAAAGTAAGTAGGTATATAGGACTCATGACTGATGCAGAACAAGGCAATGCAGAGTAAGTAGGTATATAGGACACATGACTGATGCAGTACAAGGCCATGCAGAGTAATTAGGTATATAGGACACATGACTGATGCAGTACAAAGCCATACATAGTAAGTAGGTATATAGGACACATGACTGATGCAGTACAAGGCCATACATAGTAAGTAGGTATATAGGACACATGACTGATGCAGTACAAGGCCATGCAGAGTAAGTAGTTATATAGGACACATGACTGATGCAGTACAAGGCCATGCAGAGTAAGTAGGTATATAGGACACATGACTGATGCAGTACAAGGCCATGCATAGTAAGTAGTTATATAGGACACATGACTGATGCAGTACAAGGCCATGCAGAGTAAGTAGGTATATAGGACACATGACTGATGCAGTACAAGGCCATGCAGAGTAAGTAGTTATATAGGACACATGACTGATGCAGTACAAGGCCATGCAGAGTAAGTAGGTATATAGGACACATGACTGATGCAGTACAAGGCCATGCAAAATAGGTAGGTATATAGGACACATGACTGATACAGTACAAGGCCATACATAGTAAGTAGGTATATAGGACACATGACTGATGCAGTACAAGGCCATGCAGAGTAAGTAGTTATATAGGACACATGACTGATGCAGTACAAGGCCATGCAGAGTAAGTAGGTATATAGGACACATGACTGATGCAGTACAAGGCCATGCAGAGTAAGTAGTTATATAGGACACATGACTGATGCAGTACAAGGCCATGCAGAGTAAGTAGGTATATAGGACACATGACTGATGCAGTACAAGGCCATGCAGAGTAATTAGGTATATAGGACACATGACTGATGCAGTACAAGGCCATGCAGAGTAGTAGTTATATAGGACACATGACTGATGCAGTACAAGGCCATGCAGAGTAAGTAGGTATAAAGGACACATGACTGATGCAGTACAAGGCCATGCAGAGTAATTAGGTATATACGACACATGACTGATGCAGTACAAGGCCATGCAAAGTAAGTAGATATATAGGACACATGACTGATGCAGTACAAGGCCATGCAGAGTAAGTAGGTATATAGGACACATGACTGATGCAGTACAAGGCAATGCAAAGTAGGTAGGTATATAGGACACATGACTGATACAGTACAAGGCCATACATAGTAAGTAGGTATATAGGACACATGACTAATGCAGTACAAGGCCATGCAAAGTAAGTAGGTATATACGACACATGACTGATGCAGTTCAAGGCCATGCAAAGTAATTAGGTATATAGGACGCATGACTCATGCAGTAACAAGGCCATGCAAAGTAGGTAGGTATATAGGACACATGACTGATACAGTACAAGGCCATGCAAAGTAATTAGGTATATAAAACACATGACTGATGCAGTACAAGGCCATGCAAAGTAAGTAGGTATATATATAACATATAGACGCATACATACATACAATTATAGCTCATATGAGTGGGCCACATTTAAGCGTTCAACCACACACAGCTATATTGAGACAGTGACAATGAAAGGTGCCGGATCTCAATATAGCTGTGTGTGGTTGAACGCTTAAATGTGGCCCACTCATATGAGCTATAATTGTATGTATGTATGCATCTATATGTTAATTGTGCCTTCAGACGAGTGTGTTATGATGTAGAGATACAGTTTATCAACGTGTGTTGCAACTACCTTTATTAAGGAGTGAATATATATGCTTGATTTCTGTGTATCTCGTCATAGCTAGGCGCCCTGCCGTAGTTCGTCCGAAGGTTGTCTGTCCTTGGTAGTTCACAAATATTTCTCCCCATATATAATTCTGCCTTGTGAACATGAATCTCTTACGAGATCCCAATTTCGAAAGTTGCCGTAGTGATTTCAAATTCTCTCCCTTTATATATATATATATATATATATATATATATATATGACACGTGGCTGATGCAGTACAAGGCCATGCAAAGTAAGTAGAATAGATATATATTTATTTATATACGACACGTGGCTGATGCAGTACAAGGCCATGTAAAGTAAATAGGTATATAAATTTATCGGAAGTCTGCCATAAAGTATAATATTCATATCTTTAAAAAGATACTGTGGTCAGTTGGTTAAAAAATAAATTCTCTCCATTTCCTTTGTGAATTTTAGGAGTTTAATATTGTCTTCAGAAATTAAAACACAGCTTGTATGGCGATAATAAGTAAGTGATTTGATGTAAACGAAAAATAAATTTAAAAAATAACGAGGTCAATGACCTTGAAGCTCTACTGATTGATTTTTATTTCAGGAAGTAGTCGCTACAGACTTGTTTTTTTGAAAATCTATTTTTAAACGTGGCGTCCATCTTGAATTTCCGGCCGACCTGAAATTTTGCTAGGATCAATTAGACATTAAGAGCAACATTTTTGTGAAGTTTCATGAAAATCCGTCAAGTAGTTTCAGAGGAGTAGTCGCTACAAGTTTTCATTATATAACTCTATGTAAACAAAGATGGCCACTGGTAGCCATGTTTAACGTCAAATCAAAACGATTTTCGACAAGGACCAACATCATGTCATACTGATCATTTTAGAGAAAGTCCCATATCAATATCTCTTATAGTTTTGAAGAAGTAGTCGCTACAAACTTATTTATTTTAAATCTATTTTTAGCTGTGGCGGCCATCTTGAATTTCCGGCCGACCTAAAAAATTTTCTAGGATCAACTAGACATCAAGAGCAACATTCCTGTGAAGTTTCATGAACATCCGTCAAGTAGTTTCAGAGGAGTAGTCGCTACAAGTTTTTACTATATAACTCTATGTAACCAAAGATGGCCACTGGCAGCCATGTTTAACGTCGAATCAAAATAATTTTCCACAAGGATCAACATCATGTCATGCTGATCATTTTGGAAAAAGTCCCATATCAATATCACTTATAGTTTTCAAGAAGTAGTCGCTACAAACTTATTTTTTAAAAATCTATTTTTAGCTGTGACGGCCATCTTGAATTCTGGCAGATCTGAAATTTTGCTAGGATCAATTAGACATCAAGAGCAACATTCCTGTAAAGTTTCATGGCAATCCGTCAAGTAGTTTCAGAGGAGTAGTCGCTACAAGTTTTTACTATATAACTCTATGTAAACAAAGATGGCCGCGCTCAGCCATGTTTAACGTTGAATCAAAACGATTTTTGACAAGGATCAACATCATGTCATGCTGATCATTTTAGAAAAAGTCCCATATCAATATCACTTATAGTTTTCAAGAAGTAGTCGCTACAAACTTGTATTTTAAAACTTTATTTTTAGCTTTGGCGGCCATCTTGGATTTCACATCAACATGATTTTTTGCTAGGATCAACTAGACTTTATGGGCAACATTTCTGTAAAGTTTCATGAATATCCATCCAGTAGTTTCAGAGAAGTTGTCGCTACAAATAAAAGTTTACGGACAGACAGACGGACGTCGCACCACAGCATAAGCTCTGCTGATCTCTGATCAGTAGAGCTAAAAATAAACTGCATGATGCTAATATGAATAAAAAATATTTAATTACTTTTCTCTTCTTCCGCAGGTGCTGGCCAAATTCCACAGACAATATCAGTCCCCAGTGTAAACCTACAGAATACCACAGTACCATTTGCTGGCAGTGCCATCAGCAGGCAGGCTCGTAGACTCTATGTCGGCAACATACCATTTGGTGTTACAGAGGTACAGTACAGGCATTAATGCCAGCAGTTAAACAATCTATTAAGAGATCACATGCCATGATTTAAAACACATAAGTTGAAATTTAATTTAATGTGGAATTTATCACCTCCAATTTGCAAGTAAAAGAGTTGTGAGTGTGGGATCTGAAAACATATCACAACAACTGTCATTAACTATACTCGTATTAAAAGGTCGAAGTATCGAAACATTAATCTAAACAGTAAATATTACTTATAACCTTTTCGTATTTCATTATAGTTATCATCAAACATTGTAAATGCATAGGTATTGACAAAAGTCAACATATCAAACCAGTTTAACAAATGGTTATAAGTGGGGGGGGGGGGGGGCACAATATAAATCAACTTCAAGATGTCAATACTTGTTTACTGTTTTAACGGAAAAAGGTATTAACTTTTTTTTTTAAAGAGGTTTCATTAAAAACCCAGTATCAGGAAAATTCCATTTGTCCGCTCGCCGTGGCGATTAACTTTTGCTTCAGGACGAGTAAATATTAACATTCAGTCGCCCTGCTGGACGAGTAAAATTTCAATCATCCACAATCCAATGAATCGTCCAAAATCCAATAAAATTGTTCGGTTACCGACTTAAAAGCTAGCGAATTTGACAACCGAAACAATAGCTATGCCGTGCATGCTTAATGGCTATTATTGATTTCCCGGATGTAAGAGATTTATATAAGACATATTCGTATGTTCCGTGTGTAAAGTGTGAATGCTTTGATTTAACACACCCGTGTATTTCGTTTATTGTGTGAATAAACTGTTAAAATACATATAAAATATTGGCCTCATTTATATTTTATCAAAATATTTGTTTTGACAGAAATCGCTCAATTGTCTAGGTCCCGGTTTTAAATAAATACCAACATTCGTCTGGATGCTCATTTTATCACCATAAAACAGAATTCAAATAAAGTGAGCATTTAAATGAAATTTAAGACTTCAAGCTTCATAAACATTATGAAAATCACCAAAATATAAGGACGAGTAGAATTTTGTTAAGGACGAGTAAGTTTTAGAGTTTACTCGTCACTTTCTAAGAATTTTCCAACCCTGAGTATTCATTTAAAAAAAAGCAAAGTGCAAAATCCTTGTTTAAATCATAAACCAACTGTTTTTAAGATGTAGTTTCAGCCATTGTTTTCATTTATAATGAAATAACTGGAGAACCAGTTTGTAAGTTAAACTAATTCACAGACACTCATACATGAAAACACAAACACATGAATGAGTAAACTTTATATCTTTTTTCCAGGAAGCCATGATGGACTTTTTCAATCAGCAAATGAAGATGAGTGGTCTGGCCCAGGCGGAGGGAAATCCTGTCATTGCTGTGCAGATTAACCTTGATAAAAACTTCGCCTTTGTGGAGGTAGGGATTGTTTTAATGTTGGAAGCAAATCAATAATGTATTGTTGGTATGTTCATACCAACATGAAGGGTTCCCTATGGGTCATGGATGAGTTGGCGTAGTTTTAGTTTTGTCATGTTAAGTTGAGATTTTAAAAGAAGGAAAAAGTCAGTGAAAATTGAAATTACATGATCAGTGATCTATAATATGCTTTAAAACAACGGCTAGTGCAGTTTTGACCAATCATTGATTGATGTTTATATATTGGGTAAGGAAATGTGACTTCGGTCTGACTGAAATAATTATGGAAAAATCGTGAACTTTTGTGTCGTCTTCCTGTGGGAAGAACCGTTAAAACTTTAGAACTGTGTACATATTTAAGAGGCAAAATTGTCAAATTCCACTTGCAGCTCTAAGACTTAAAAGGAACTGTGGAAGGATAAATTTGTCCACAATCTTGCAGAATTAATATAAACATTTTCTCCAACCTTTGATTTACGCTATTAAACAAGTCGCTGTTTGTTAGATGCAAATTTGTGGAATATTATCATTTATGGAGGTTTTTTAATGTGTAGTATATTTTCTCACTACTATTTTGTTGGCAGTATCGATCAGTAGATGAGACAACCCAGGCGATGGCGTTTGACGGCATCAACTTCCAAGGACAGTCCCTGAAGATAAGACGACCAAGAGATTACCAGGTCCTTCCAGGAATGTCGGAAAATCCATCTGTCAATGTGCCAGGTGTGTATATAAATCATTATATTGTTTCACAAGTTGAACATTGTTGCATACAAATACAAACAGAAAGATGTAAAATTTAATTGCCTTGAAGGGAATATTTTTTAGATAACATCTGTTAACGGATGCTAATCCAATCTGGATCCGTGCTTGTCGCTGTTTCAAAATGATTGTCCGACGGGCTAGTCTGAAAAAAATCTAAGAGACTCAAACTTTTAGAATTAAAATCAAACTAAAAATCGTGTTTTGATCGCATGTAATTTGAAGCCATATTTGTTGGAAAATAAGAAGTTCTCTCCCTTGATTAAATTCTATTTATTTGAAAGCACATATTTCATTGGGCGATTATACACAACCAATCGAATATCAGTTTTTATATTGACATTGATAGGTAACAGGAAATTGTCACATTGGTCTAAGTCGGGATAAGTGGATTTACTACTACTTGTGAAATCTACTTGCCCTAGGTTAGTCCCCAGTTTTAATTGTCTTGGAGCACTGTGCTGTCAGATATAATAGTTTTGTTTTGCATTCTCAGCATGTAGGTTCATGCACTATCACTTCTAAGGACACTATAAATCTGAAGCTGTTTGTGGTCAGATAGATTTAAACTTTTTAACACTACCTTGCCTCACCATTGGTGACAATGTCAACTTGTTACTACGTGTTCCAGAAGCTCTCCTAAACCACCAGTTTCTTAAAACTTACAACAAATTTTTTGTAAAGGAAATCCATACTTTTTCAGGTGTGGTATCAACGGTTGTGCAGGACTCTGCGAACAAGATTTTCCTTGGTGGTCTTCCCAACTATCTCAATGAAGATCAGGTAAGTGTCCGTAGTCATGGTGATAAAGGTGTATATTGTCACATGACATTGCAGCTGACAGATGGACAGGTTGACGCGGCTCTCAGGTATTTGTTGTCTTGCAGGTAATTTCAGGTCTAGGGTGCAGCCACTCAGGGATATATTCTTCGCGGTACAGTGCTATTCTCTTGCAGGATTTTTACCAATAAGTCGTGTTAATATTTCATTTTAAACAGGTTCCTTAAAGAAATGGGTTATCAATGTCTAGTTAAAGTCTACATGTAAGTGTTGCTCAAAACTTTATGATGGAATTGTTAAATCAGTTCCCAAAATTTTGTTTTGTTTATTAAAACGTTATATGCTCGTTTTTGCTCCCTGCTCCAAATTGAGTTTTCAGGATTCTTTTTCAGTTGTTTTTTTGCAGGGTATCTTCAGGAATTCTATTGCAGCCCATCCAATAGAAAGTCAGATTTTTAGATTTTCAGGCTTCTTTTTCAGGCTATTCCTTTTCAACAAGTTGATAAATTGTAATTAATTCAAAGTAATTAACTTTCGCTTTATTTGAATCTTCTTTACTAGGCAGTTACATTGGAAAATTTGAGGTATCAGAATATATTTTTGAAATTCTGCAATGTTTATAGGCACTTTTTAAATATGTAATAGATATGATTCCTTTTAAAGTCTGATGTTTCAAATTAGGACAGTCTTTGATTATTCAGTAACAGAATAGCACTTGTATACAGTTTCTTCTTTTAGATGTATTCATTTTGTTGTAAACTGACACAATCAGTTTGAACGATATATGATCTTTTGAAAAACACATATTAATCTGTTTTCTGTTTTCTATCCCCTTTACTCCCTAGCATAGGGGAAGAGGTTGAGTTAACTCTAATTTGTGCTACACCACCGCCAGGCAAGTGCTTAATTGCATAAGATCTGTTAAACCAGACCTGTTCCGTATAAGCCTGCAAACAACTCCAAAGTAATTTAATTCAGAATATCAAAAGGTACAATGTTTAAAGGGAGGTAAGTTGGCCCTGCCCTGTATCAACTTGATCCGAATAATACTGCGCATGTTTAAAGTTTTTTTTAGGACCAAAAAGGATATACAGTCTTACTGAAAAATATATTTTTGAGAATTGATATAAGAGTTCCACTAATCTTGAAGGTAAAGATACGTTCTGAATCAAAGGTCAAGCCAGTGATAATTTTCCTGTCCAAAAAATCTCTGCTTACTAGATATAATAAATGTTGGTTCATGAACTCCCAAAAGCAAAAATGTTCATTGTACCAAAAAATGGATGTACACCATCATGGTGCATATATTTCATTTGACATAAATGGTTTTAGACATCTGACTGAATCTTTTAGGATACAAATGAATATTTTTGCTTTTTTAATTTCCAAGAAATCCTTAAAAGGTAAGTGATTTGTGTTTATTCATCATTTTAACTTTTCTGACGCCTCTTCTTAATTCTCTTAACGTCAAAAGGATCGATAGGCCATGCTTTCAAGGATTCTGATGTAATCTGAAGAGTGTAGTGTGCCGTCTCTTACAGTCATATTAAACAAATATTAAAATCAGATATTTCAAATATTAGTCTTAATTTTTATGTAAAGTTTTATGTAAATATTTTTATTGAAAGTAAAAGTATTTGAACATTGTGAGAAACTTTATTTGCTAACTTAACAAACATCATTCACCACAAAATTGGCAATGGTATTACAAATCAACAACAGGAAAAAACTGCTTTATAAAGTCCTCTAACATTTTACTTTTATTTTGTCTTTGTAGGTGAAGGAGTTGTTAACATCATTTGGACCACTGAAGGCTTTCAACTTGGTCAAGGACAGCGCCACAGGTCTCTCCAAAGGTTACGCATTCTGCGAATATGTTGAGATGATGGGCGGGCCCTCAGTCACAGACCAGGTGAGTTCAGTGAAAATACTTAGTAAATTTCACTTCTAAATTTGATTAAAACAAGTTTATTTCTACATGTACACAGCCGTAACTACAGAAATAAATTAAGAGCTATTTGTAAGTCTTCATTATAGAATTCAAAATACTACACAAGCATACTTGGACAAATAATATCAGATACCCATCCAATATAATATTGCTGCAGTGCAAATTATGTTTTTGTTCAAGACAATGGCAAGAAGGAAGTTCTATACTAGATCACACATTGTATGACCATCAACAACATTTAAAATTTTGAAAGATTTACAATGTACTGTACTTGAATGGTCCATACATCCATCTGTTCATCATACCAGTTTCATGTATATTAGTTGGTATTAGTTATTTTCAATTATTGGAGAATGCCATTTTGCAATGGAGCTGGTGTGGGTCAGCAAATAGCGTGGTAGAGTTAGATCGCATATGCAGATCATACCAGTTTCATGTATATTATTTGGTATTAGTTATTTTCAATTATTGGAGAATGCCATTTTGCAATGGAGCTGTTGTGGCTCAGCAAATAGCGTGGTAGAGTTAGACTGCATCTCCAGATCACATGTTTGTGGTGGCATAGGATTTGTTCATTTGGTCCATGGGCATGACACTAAACACCTTAGTCTCATCTCTTTAATGGAGAAATGAACTGTATGGTCCCCTGTAGTGGAGTGTATCCTCTGTATGCATAAATCTGTTTAATAGTAGGAGTAGGGCACGGTTCCCATGCATCTTTTCCCTCCTTGGGAGTGCTGAAAATGTTTTAAGATTATGTGTTATGTATTATGTATGCCATTTAACAGCAATTTATCAATTTGGTAGGCATGTGCAGGATTAAATGGTATGCAGCTCGGGGACAAGAAATTGATTGTTCAGAGAGCGAGCGTTGGGGCCAAGAATGCCCAGGCTGCCCCAGTACAGTTGCAGATTCCAGGCTTGAACATGAACATGGGAGCAGGACCCCCGACGGAGGTGCTGTGCTTGATGAACATGGTCGCCCCAGAAGATCTGGAGGATGAAGATGAATATGAAGGTATATTGGTGAAAAGGGATCATTTATTGTAAGGAGATCAAAATGGTGGTGTAATTATTAACTAAGCTTCATTTGACTTTCGAAAATTATATTGATGTGTTCAATAATGTCATCAGTCATTAAATTGAATATTTATAACTAAATTGTCCACAACTTTGAAGAGTGACAATAATACAGGTCATTTTGTGTTACGTAGTTGAGGGCTATTCAATTAAGCCTTACCCGGGACCACAGGAAGGCAATTTAAAAAAAACGCTATAGTTGTACCGTGTTTTCCGAAATTCGATTCTTTAAACTCGGTTTTGTACCTAAGGATGGGTGTTCAATTTTAAAAAGTGTTTCTGGGGTCCCATGTATGTTTTAATGGAATAGCCCTGACCTGGGGTCCCATGTATGTTTTAATGGAATAGCCCTGATGCAAATTTGTTTAATATGAAGCTTGGCATCAGAATCAGCAGCTGATCTCAAAGTTATATAAGACCATCCTAAGCTAGTTTCATTCCATTACAGAAAAGGATGTCAAAATTCCAGGAATTATTAAAATCAAACTACACATAATTTCGCATCTTGGTTGAATATTACAAATAACATGTAACAATTTAATGTTTCAGATTATCCTTGAAGATGTGAAGGAAGAATGTGGCAAGTATGGCGTTGTAAGAAGTCTGGAAATCCCGCGACCAATCAAGGGCATAGATGTACCTGGCTGTGGAAAGGTAAGGTCTTCCCATTTAATCTGCCATCTTGGCATGATGGATGCTTTATACACTCTGCAGTTGATAAAAGAAATAATTGCTGTACTGTGATACCAGGCTTTGAAATGTGAGGGCGACAGATGGCCTAGTGGTTGGAAATGGACCTTATAATTTTGCAGTCAAGTTACACTTGTAACTGAAAACGGCTTCATTGTATACAAGTATCAGTCTCCGAATATTTGTAATAAAAGAAGAAAAGGCTCATTTTGGAAATGTGCCAGGCAAATAAATGGACCAGCTAGGTAGATCAATTACTGGACTGCTCATTATGTGTACCCATCCGAAACATGGGGAATAATAAATGTTGCATTTTGTGGTTAGCTAAAAGAAGGGTTAAAGTATAACAAAATTTTACTCTTCTTTTTTTTTAACTTTCAGATATTTATTGAATTCAACTCGTTGATTGATTGTCAAAAGGCCCAGCAGGCTCTCACAGGACGTAAATTCTCCAACAAAGTTGTGGTCACATCTTACTATGATCCTGACAAATACCATCGTCGAGAATTCTAGAAGGACCACATTTCATTCATTATTACTACAAGCAGTCACTGGTAGTTTACAGTGTAACTTCGACAGAAAATCCGCAAGCAGAGAAAGAAGTCACTAACTGTTGTAAAATTAGACAATGTGCATATAAGTACGGTTTATAGTCCATAAACCAAGCCCGTGTGGACTAGAAAAAGAACTAAAGACAAAGTTTCATACAACTTACGGAAGCATGTCATCGCTCTATTTGTGTGTGCTGCATAGCATGGCTGACACATAGGGATTGATTTGTCAGTGTCTTGCCTGTTCCTGTCCAGTTGTAGAAGTGTTTGCGCTGTTAAATTTCTTGGCCTCTAAAGCGGCTTCAACCAAACTTGACAATTGCAAACTTTATTGCAGAATACACTTTTGCCAATGAACATTTAGTTCTTATTGGATTTTAAACTTGCTTTGCATATTTCTTGCATAATTAATGATTGCTGCTTGAAGGCATGCCAAGGATGTTGTAATACATGTATGCTTCAAATCAAACTAAATTACATCTCTGGATGGAAATCCTTATTTTGTCAGTCCCTTTTGCTGGCACGATTCATTTGAACAACTCTTGTTTCACATAAATTTAGAATGTCCGGGATATTCCTTATATCATATAAAACATCAAATGGTTATTCCTTTTTTGTTGTTATACTTTGTTCAACAGGTGTTGTATAACTTTTAGTGATTCAGGCCATTACTCAGACAGTTAGTTTACAAACAAATCATTGATAATACTAGAATTTTTTTAAAGTAATATCCATCCTTTAGTAAAATATATTGTAAAATATCCTACTTAAAAGATCTCGAGATTCTTGCAAACCGGATAAGGTTATTCGCATTTTACATAGAGTGCTAGAAAGCCTGATTTTACAGACGGGGAAGATAAAAATTACACGCAACAATGACGTTGATAATATCAGCAATTTCATGACGTTGTGTAGATAAACCTGCAAAACATTAGTGTTTGTCGACTTCAAAGGACAAAATGACAATGATATGCAAGAAAAAGAATCTATCATGTCTATCTGGTTCAGATAGGGAAATTGCACCCTTCGGTATAACTGTTTTAATCGGAATCTCGGCAGAGCCTCGGTTCAGATAAATCCAATTAGACCACGTGTTGGAATCTTATATTTCATGCGTGTCCAGTCCAGTTCAGATAGGAAATTCAACCAGAGGTGCAACTGTTTGAATTGGCACCACGGTCATGATCAAAACAGTCATATTGAGGTTTGAATTCCCTGACTGAATTTTTTTTTTTTCTTGCTTATCATTTGCATTTTAATCACTTTTTTGTTGAAAAAAAGCAATTATTTGTTACCTGTGAAAAATGAAATGGTGTTTTTGAAACTTTTATACGTTCTGTTTGGGCATATCCTGACTAAAGCATGTCACCAGCTTTTCCAGCACCTTTAACATGAGGATATCCTTAATATTGTGTGCAAGAAAGAAGCTTGTCAGAGAATATAGTGTATCTTTAGTATTTTGTTTTGTAAGAGTCTGTAAAAAAACACCATATGTAAATACATGTACCACATGTTTGTCGCTGTGACCTATATTAATAAACAAGTTTTAACACACAAGTGGAGCAATGGCAGTTTTCAGGTCAAGCTTTTGAAGTCGGTTCTGAGAACCTGACTGAATATAATTTTCTTCCTCTTCAAATATTCATGAATTCAAAAGTTTTATTACATATTAAGAACAGTGGTATTAATTTATTGATGGTGTTTTGACTCTGTTAAACTCATTAAAATTGACATACTAACCAACAGTATGGCCTAGCTTATGACAGAAAGAGTTCACATTTTGTCTGTATATGTAGAACTCTTTACCATCTTAATTATTTATTCATCGTTAATATTCATTATTTTTTGCCACAAATCACTTGTAAAAGTACTAGGTAGTCATTAACTTGGACCGTTTTTAAAGAAACTAACCCGTCAAATAACGGCAAAAATTGCACTACAAAAGAATCCATGCAGGTGTTCAGGTCATATAATAATGTGCTGATTAAATGTATAGATTTGTTCATGGGTTTTTAAAATACTAGCGCAGTATGCGTAAAATGAATTATGAGTTGGTAACTCTAAGTTTTGGGGTTTGACCTGGTTGGTTCAAGTCGTTTATATTGAGCCTATACCGTTTGGATTCTCAAAATATGTAGGTTATATATATACCTTGTCGTCAGTAGGTTTAAAAACGGTGTACATGTGTAACATTTCGCTGTTGTTGGCGGGATAGCTACTTAAAGAACCTTTTTTAAAAAATAATTTTAATATTAAAAAAGGAACATCACTTCTGCAGATTTGGTGTTTTATACTACATGATGGCAATCTTCAAAAAATAGTAAATCTTACGTAAATCTAGAGTGCATTAAACGTTATAAAGTAGACGTGTTGGTGGAAGTTCTTGTGAAACTTTCGATGGATTTATATTTTAAAACTAGTAAATGTAAATAAAAATACACTTAGAATATTTTCTCCTCGGCTTCTTTTTATACCAAACTTATTTTAGTCACAGGCGTGACTCTCAGGAGATTGGGTTTAAATAAAATGTTTATATGTCACAAATAGCAAGTCATAAACATTCCACTGTATGCCATGTCTGGTTTATGTTGTTATCCAAATTCTAGCCAATCTTCATGACACTTTGTATACCGTTTAATGTTGTACAGGGGTCAGTTACACACCTATTGAATTTAAACTTGATCTACTGGACCAGTCATGTGGGTGAAGTGACTGCAGTTTATATCTTGTTTTGCTTTCTACAAACAAATCAAGTGCACAGAACAACTGTTTGTTTGTACAGTGTTTTAAGTCATTTTCAACACATGTAAGGTTATATATGATGGTTGATTTTTTGTGGTGGAGGCAGACCACCCACTTTTCCTGGGTAGAACCAGTACTATCGACCCTTCCTCAAAAGTCAAGCTCCCAGTGGGATTCTAACCCGCAGTGTTGGGGCAAAGGTTTACAACGCAACGTTGTTAACCATTGGGCCACGGAGACGCTTAACTGTGAACCAGGACTATTCATTATCGCCACAAACGTGGCTCAGTCGTAAATATAGTGTCTACTATATAATTTGCAGGTTAGAAGGTGGTTCTTGGCCTATTGGAGGATGAGTCTGTTTATAGCCTTATAACCTTCCTTGTGTTGGTGCACCGTAAAACCGAATTCAGTCTCAATCTTCAAACAAATATACATTTTCACAGTGATTTTGTAACATAAATTTGGTACAGCTCTGATATATGCAATTTAACCGATGCTGAGGTATATCTGAATTTACGTTAAAAAAACAATTGTTTGCTAGCCATAGGGTACTGTTTGTATGTCAAACAACAAGGATCGGCCATTTGCCATAGCGATTTAAACAAAGTATTCAGGAGAATACATGCTGGAAAATGGATTTAATGCAGTATCATTACCTATAGTTATGCAATCAGGATCCATATTGGGTCGACAGATGCCTTTTTGTCTCGCCCACGATAGTGGGTAGCTAAACATAGTAGTCAATTTTCGTGCGCATTTTAAAGCAACTCTATCTCAACCGCTGCTCGAATTTTTCTGAAACATTGTCGGATGCTTTGTTGAGTCGAGGGATATCACGTAATGCCAAAATTACCAAGGTCATATTTTGAGTTATTTTCCCAAAACTTAAATTTGGTTTAGGTAAAAACCTTGGTTAGGTAATTTAACCTCAGTTAACTTTTCCTGATAATTTTAATTTCTTTGCTTGATACTTGGTCATATGTATTGTTGGCATTGGTGGACATCACAACGACAAAAAAAATCAAGGTTAAGGTTATATTTTGCGTTATTTTCCCCCAACTTAACCTTGGTTAGGTAACTTAACCTCATTTAACTTTATCATTTGATCTTTGATACTTGGTCATATGTATTGTTGGCATTGGTGGAGATCGCTGAACGACAAATAATACCAAGGTCAAGGTCATATTTTGCGTTATTTTCCAAAATCTACACCCTGGTTAAACCACACAGTAACTTAACTTCTTATGCTTACCTCGCTTTTATTTGTTTGATGGATCATTGGTGGATATCATTTAAACACAAATTTGCCACAACTTTGAAGAGTGGCAATAATACAGATCATTTTGTGTTGACTTTGTTATGTTGTTGAGGACTATTCAATTAACACATACCGGGACCACAGGAAGGCAATTTAAATACCACGGTGGGCGAGACACCTTCAGACCGTGGTCTTGTTTTATAGTATTGGGTCAGAGGTCAAGGACACAGTTATTTGAAAATGGTTTCCGCAAAATATTAATTTTCCAATTTTATGACCTGTTCATGTTCTCGGGGGCCCCGTTTGGTCACGGGGCAAAGAATAGGGCCACTGCAGATGTATTTGGAGGGGTAGAATCCCCCCAAATTCATGTTCATTTTATCATTTTTTGTTCATGTCCATTAAAGGTCTTCATCATGATCCCTGCATTGTTTCAGGTGCTATCTCGCTCGCATCAAAGAGCAGTGGCAGAAAAGCAATAACGTGGCTCCAGCGTAAGTGGAGTTTCTGCGATAGAATTTGCAGCAGCTCTGCAGTTCAGGGTGAGAAGGTTCTAGGCCCATTTTCCATATTTTATCTCGATGTACATGGAAGATGAGACTGGCATGTTCATGCCTGTTAGGCGCCATATAACCTTTTCATGTGTTGGTGCGCCTTAAAACCCCAATTCAATTCATATTGGTACGAAACTATGTGTGTAGGTAGCTTATGTGAGAAAAAAAGTTTGGTTACATTTGAGGTCACTGGGGTCAAGGTCATTGTTATCAAAAAATAGAAAAATGGTTCCTGGGGCATAACTTTGGTTAGGTAGGAGATATTGAAAAGAAACATAGCATGTAGGTAGATTTGAATGCATTTGCGGCAACGGGGTCAAGGTCACCAGTTCTAAAAATTGTTTCTGGACACTTACTTTCGTTTGGAATGATATATTGAAACAGAACTTGGTGTGTAGGTACCTTATATAGCAAGGAAGCTTGGGATTGCATTTGAGGTCAGTGGACCAACGTCGCTGTTATTAAAAAGAGAAAAATGCTTTCCACATAATAATTTCAGATAGGAATGAGATATTGAAGCGAAACCTGGTGTGTAGATAGGTTATATGGAATGAAACTGTAGGAATCTTATGGCAAACCTGGTTTTCCTGGAATTTCCCCGTTTCTTCTTTTGTGTTGCTGCACTGTAAAACCCAAATCAATTCAAGTTTTATAACCCATGTTAATCTGTTTGTGATGCAAGTTGACCAAATGCTTTCTGGGTGGTAGGCTCAAAGTTTCTTTAAGGTCACGCTGAACCTGTGTGATTGGTTCCCTGGCAAAAATAGAGCCACTGCTTTCTAGGCAAAGGGGTAAAGTCCCCACAAATTTATGTTCATTAAACATTTTATGCCCACCACGAATGTGGAGCGGGCATATAGTGTTGCTCTTGTCCGTTCCAAAAAAGGGTTTTACATTCATGTTAAAATGTTTGTGTGTTTAGCTCCACTGATCAGAGATCAGCAGAGCTTATGCCATGGTGCGGCGTCCGTCTGTCCGTAAACTTTTATTTGTAGCGACTACTCCTCTGAAACTACTGGAAAACTACTGGATGGATATTCATGAAACTTTACAGAAATCTTGCCCATAAAGTCTAGTTGATCCTAGCAAAAATTTATGTTGATGTGAAATCCAAGATGGCCGCCAAAGCTAAAAATAGAGTTTTAAAATACAAGTTTGTAGCGACTACTTGAAAACTATAAGTGATATTGATATGGGATTTTTTCTAAAATGATCAGCATGACATGATGTTGGTCCTTGTCAAAAATCGTTTTGATTCGACCTTAAACATGGCTGCCAGCGGCCATCTTTGTTTACATAAGAGTTATATAGTAAAAACTTGTAGCGACTACTTCTCTGAAACTACTTGACGGATGTTCATGAAACTTCACAGGAATGTTGCTCTTGATGTCTAGTTGATCCTAGAAAAATTTCAGGCTCGCCAGAAATTCAAGATGGCCACCACAGCTAAAAATAGATTTAAAATAAATAAGTTTGTAGCGACTACTTCTTGAAAACTATAAGAGATATTGATATGGGACTTTTTCTAAAATGATCAGCATGACATGATGTTGGTCCTTGTCGAAAATCGTTTTGATTCAACGTTAAACATGGCTGCCAGTGGCCATCTTTGTTTACATAGAGTTATATAATGAAAAACTTGTAGCGACTACTCCTGTGAAACTACTCGACGGATTTTCATGAAACTTCACACGATTGTTGCTCTTGATGTCTTATTGATCCTAGCAAAATTTCAGGTCGGCCGGAAATTCAAGATGGCCACCACGGCTAAAAATAGATTTTTTAAAAATAAGTTTGTAGCGACTACTTCTTGAAAACTATAAGAGATATTGATATGGGACTTTTTCTAAAATGATCAGCATGACATGATGGTTATCCGAGTCGAACATTATTTTGATTCAATGTTAAACATGGCTGTCAGCGGCCATATTTGTTTACATAGAGTTATATAATGAAAACTTGTAGCGACTACTTCTCTGAAACTACTTAACGGATTTTCATGAAACTTCACAGCAATGTTGCTCTTGATGTCTTATTGATCCTAGCAAAATTTCAGGTCAGTCGGAAATTCAAGATGGCCGCCACGGCTAAAAATAGATTTTCAAAAAACAAGTTTGTAGCGACTACTCCCTGAAATCAAAATCAATCGGTAGAGCTTCAAGGTCATTGACCTTTTTTTTTTTTTTATGGTCTCCAGAAGTTGTAGAGCTTTCAAACAACACACGCGTCTACATGACAGTGGTATGTTCGCAACAAAAGAAGGTCAATGTGAATGACCTTGATCTTTTCGGATTAGTGTTTTAGTGTCCATCTGAAAGCGCTAAAGTGGGGCATCCGTGTCCCATGGACATATTTTCTAGTTGCACCATGTACTATTTCAGGTGCTACTTGTTCTTTGCATAAACGTTACTGAGTCAAAAAAGAAAGTGCAATCAAAGTTGCATGTGAACCTCATTAGGAATATTACATTGCTGTAAACCTTATCATCCTACAAAGTCATGTGTTCAAACATCCTAACTTTCTATTTGAGAATAAGTAAAAAGTTTGACATTCATGAGCAGTTCCAGAAGACGACCAGCTAACAAGAGGACTATTTCCCATTCAGCTGCATGCAAAATATTCAACTTCATACATTTTGCAATTTTGTTTTGCTCTTTTTTTACTTTGAGGAACTCGAACTCTGTTAGTGAAGGAACTTTTCATACAAGGGTATCACTAGTAATATATACTGAAAAAGGGGATCCCTTGAAAGCAAAAATACAAACAAGAGAGAAAAGTAGCCAACTTGGTTTTATTGTGTCTGTTCATGAGAGGTAATGGTCTTGGTAATGGACTTGGTAATGGACTTGGTTTTATTGAGTCTGTTCATGAGAGGTAATTAAGGTTCAACACCTCTCAAAGGTTCAACACCTCTCACGTCCCCTAGCTAAGTGGTATTCTACTTTAAAGCCACAAAGATTGGGCTTGATGATCCCAAAGGATTAGAAAATAATAACACTACTGATTTGTAGTCGGGGCGACTTTTTACAGCGGCCACACAGCACTAAACAAACGCTAATGTGAATGTCAGTAAATACTAGAAAGGGGATCCCTTGGAAGCAACACAAACAAACAATAGAGAAAAGTAGCAGACTCGGTTTTATTGAGTCTGTTCATGAGAGGTAATATAAGATGCAACACCTCTCACGCACCCTAGCTTAGCGGTATTCTATTTTAAAGCAACAAAGAATGGGCTTGGAATTAAGTGTGCAGTATATAAAATATATAGTGGAAATTCCCGCTACAAAAATCCAGGTGTTCAGGTCATATAATAATGTATATGTGCCAACTGAAAGTAAAGTTTTATTCACGGGTTTTAAAAATACCAGCGATTGAATATACATAAAATGAATTCAGGATTTGGTCTGGCTGGTCAAAACCATTTATATTGTGTCTATAGACTTTGGATTCGCAAAATATGTAAGTTATATATATATATACCTCGTCGTCGGTAGGTTTAGAAATGGTGTACATATGATGTAAGATTTGGCTGTTGTTGGCGGGATAGCTACTTTAATATGCTCTGCATATTTTAAACACGATTTACCTTCACAAAATCCTAGTCCTCCAACTTCATCAAAAGAAACATCTAGCTAAGCAATGACCATTTATACAACAGGTGCTCTATGGAGTTCCAGAGCCTGGTGACACTGACTGTAGAACACATAGAGGATCTTACATGAGAATGAATGTTAGATTCTATTTACCACATAATTCACATATCGACTTTTACTGCATTTTGCCTGTCGCTTTAACACGCGATACCGACATGAACCCTGGGAATTTGATCACAGTCATTATTTATTTTTTTTCGATGGTGCATACTAGGCTTATTTGCATACATAACTTGTGGTATATCGAAAATATAGAATGGTGTTATTCCACTCCCACACTGTAAGTTATGTGATAAATGTATATTATCATTAAATGTAGATGTGGAAGAAATCTCAATACTTTCGTACAAAACCACAGCCTTTGGCAAAGGGAAATCTGTTCTCTTCTCGTCACCACCACATTATCCGATGGGGAAAATCAAGAAAGATAATCACAACAATTTGTTTCTAAAAATAGACAGGAATTTTTCAAGCCTTGATATTAGGTTTGATTGAATTATTGCTTGAATTGAATTAATTGGGTTTTAATGCGCACCAATACAAAAAGGTTATATGGCACCAACAGAAATGGACATTCCAGGCACACCCTCCATTCACATCGAGATAAAAACATGCAGAATGGGCCTATAACCTTCTCACCTGTCGAGTTGCTGCAAATTCTGTTGTAATCACATCATTTTTTTGCTGGAGCCACATCACTGCTTCCAGAAAAACCACGGAAGTAAAATTTGACCTTAACCTTTATACGGTAAGGTCAAACATATGACTGGGGTTGTGAAGGATAATTTAAAGTTAGATGAACATGGAAGAAATGAAAAAGATATACAAATGCTTTCGTGAACCTAGACGGACAAAGTGATTCGAATATTTTCCTTTTTCTGCGAAAAAGCATCCCACAACACATAACCCTGATGAAACTTCCTGGTAACAGAGATGCAATGTTGTGTTTGCCCGAGGTTTATTCATTTCATTTCAGATTGTGGGAACCCAATTTTTGTAATAACATAAATGAACTCCACAAACTTTTATAAGACTAGATCAAAACACATAGTCAGTATAGCCAGGACACTTTTTACAAAAATATGATTTTTCTCAAAGATATACACACCAATGGGAAGAGTATGTTTTTACAAAAACAATGCTGTTTAAATCATCAAAATCGAACAATAAATAAGAAAGTTATCACAATTTAAAACCCAGCTATCAATGTATGTTATCTGTCCAATTGACGTCAATAAAAGTGTATCGAGACGCTACATACATGTACGACGCTCTACATAATGTGTATGCATTTCATTGCAAACATGTGTTTATACAAATCAAAAGCGCACAAAAGCGCATCTATTTATAGAAATGGTGTTAATTTATTCAAACACAGAAATGATCCTTCTTTTCAATGAAACTTAACTTAAACTAGCCTTTCCATTGGTTGCTGAGATATTTAAGTTCAAAGTTCACCTATAATCAGCGGTCAATCAACCAATGAATTTGTTGTTTTTTTCCCGCAATTTTTGTTTCATTGTTTTTCCAGGGCCTGCTGTTTATGAATCCGAAATCTTGTTTAAAAAGTCCTCCGCTAGGCGGAGATATATGAAAATTAGTAAGGTGCCCCAACACTGCATTTTAAAAATGGCGGAGTCCAAGAATTTACGAAATCAATACAGTCTGATTTTAACGGCTTGGTTGCGGAAGATATATCAATTATTTTATTAATTACTTCATTGCGACTGATAGAATAAACTTATCTGTATTCATCCATGGTATTTTAAAAGTCAGATGTTACACTTTTATTGTCTAAAAAAGCATTTGAAATGATGGCTTTTACATTATGACAGATATAAATCGCACATGCGCAGAAAGTGTTGTCCTGGCTAGTCAGTATAGGGAATGTAAACCTGATTTGTCGCCACAGAGCATGGCCTACAGATGAGGTCAGCATTAAACTACAGATAACTCGAAACAAATGATTTTAATGTCGGTATAATTATTTTTTTTAATTAATATAATTATATACGATAAAACATTCTCGGCTCTTTTTTTTTTTTTTTTTAAGAGGTACAGTGTAACACAATGACTCCGAAGAAGTTTCTGAAACCAGCCTAGTTACAAGTTAAATCACATTTCCATTAATTGAAAGTACAGTATACAATTAATTTTTTACCAAACAATCTATTCACCATAGTGAAGTAATTAACAAAGTAAGCAAATATCAACTATTTGAGCATATATAAAAATTCCCACGAGATCACTTCATTTCATATTCAAAGAAACTGAAGGTTATCTGCACAAAACAAGTACTTTGAAAAACCTTTAAGTCGCATATGAATTAGGGCTATTCCATTATAACAAACATGGGACCCCAGGAAGGCATTTTTGAAATGGAACACCCACAGATGCAAAACTGAGTTAAAAAAAAAATTCAGAAAAAGGGTTCAGCCAAAGATGTTTATTAAATTGCCTTCCTGGGGTCTCTGGTATTTTTTAACAATCTAGCCCTTAATATTTTAATATAATTAATAAACCAACCACTTCTGTTTGGTGACTCTTCCAAACAAAACTATTGCATAACAATAATTTAATGATGAACATCAATGTAAAATTGTATACAGTTAAAATACATGAAATGTTATACAGTTACACATATGTATTTAGATCGACACCCATTATTTCATTATGATGGTTACATTTGTATTTAGATTGACACCCGTTATTTTATTATGATGGTTTCATTTCTATTTAGATTGACACCCATTATTTCATTATGATGGTTTAATTAGACTGACACCCATTATTTCATTATGATAGTTTCATCTGTATTTAGACCGACACCCATTATTTCATTATGATGGTTTCATTTCTATTTAATCGACACCCATTATTTCATTATGATGGTTTCATTTGTAGTTAGATCGACACCCATTATTTCATTATGATGGTTTAATTAGATTGACACCCATTATTTCATTATGATAGTTTCATCTGTATTTAGACCGACACCCATTATTTCATTATGATGGTTTCATTTCTATTTAGACCGACACCCATTATTTCATTATGATGGTTTCATTTCTATTTAATCAACACCCATTATTTCATTATGATGGTTTCATTTGTAGTTAGATTGACACCCATTATTTCATTATGATGGTTTAATTTGTATTTAGATTGATATTTCATTATGATGGTTTAATTAGATTGACACCCATTATTTCATTAGGATGGTTACATTTGTATTTAGATAGACACCCATTATTTCATTATGATGGTTTAATTTCTATTTAGACTGATACCCATTATTTCATTATGATGGTTTCATTTGTATATAGACAGACACCCATTATTTCAATATGATAGTTTCATTTGTATTTAGACCGACACCCATTATTTCATTATGATGGTTTCATTTCTATTTAGATTGATACCCATTATTTCATTATGATGGTTTCATTTGTATATAGACAGACACCCATTATTTCATTATGATAGTTTCATTTGTATTTAGACCGACACCCATTATTTCATTATGATGGTTTCATTTCTATTTAGATTGATACCCTTATTTCATTATGATGGTTTCATTTGTATATAGACAGACACCCATTATTTCATTATGATAGTTTCATTTGTATTTAGACCGACACCCATTATTTCATTATGATGGTTTCATTTCTATTTAGATTGATACCCTTATTTCATTATGATGGTTTCATTTGTATATAGACAGACACCCATTATTTCATTATGATAGTTTCATCTGTATTTAGACCGACACCCATTATTTCATTATGATGGTTTCATTTCTATTTAGACCGACACCCATTATTTCATTATGATGGTTTCATTTCTATTTAATCAACACCCATTATTTCATTATGATGGTTTCATTTGTAGTTAGATTGACACCCATTATTTCATTATGATGGTTTAATTTGTATTTAGATTGATATTTCATTATGATGGTTTAATTAGATTGACACCCATTATTTCATTAGGATGGTTACATTTGTATTTAGATAGACACCCATTATTTCATTATGATGGTTTAATTTCTATTTAGACTGATACCCATTATTTCATTATGATGGTTTCATTTGTATATAGACAGACACCCATTATTTCAATATGATAGTTTCATTTGTATTTAGACCGACACCCATTATTTCATTATGATGGTTTCATTTCTATTTAGATTGATACCCATTATTTCATTATGATGGTTTCATTTGTATATAGACAGACACCCATTATTTCATTATGATAGTTTCATTTGTATTTAGACCGACACCCATTATTTCATTATGATGGTTTCATTTCTATTTAGATTGATACCCTTATTTCATTATGATGGTTTCATTTGTATATAGACAGACACCCATTATTTCATTATGATAGTTTCATTTGTATTTAGACCGACACCCATTATTTCATTATGATGGTTTCATTTCTATTTAGATTGATACCCTTATTTCATTATGATGGTTTCATTTGTATATAGACAGACACCCATTATTTCATTATGATAGTTTCATCTGTATTTAGACCGACACCCATTATTTCATTATGATGGTTTTATTTCTATTTAGACTGACACCCATTATTTCATTATGATGGTTTCATTTCTATTTAATCAACACCCATTATTTCATTATGATGGTTTCATTTGTAGTTAGATTGACACCCATTATTTCATTATGATGGTTTAATTTGTATTTAGATTGATATTTCATTATGATGGTTTAATTAGATTGACACCCATTATTTCATTAGGATGGTTACATTTGTATTTAGATAGACACCCATTATTTCATTATGATGGTTTAATTTCTATTTAGACTGATACCCATTATTTCATTATGATGGTTTCATTTGTATATAGACAGACACCCATTATTTCAATATGATAGTTTCATTTGTATTTAGACCGACACCCATTATTTCATTATGATGGTTTCATTTCTATTTAGATTGATACCCATTATTTCATTATGATGGTTTCATTTGTATATAGACAGACACCCATTATTTCATTATGATAGTTTCATTTGTATTTAGACCGACACCCATTATTTCATTATGATGGTTTCATTTCTATTTAGATTGATACCCTTATTTCATTATGATGGTTTCATTTGTATATAGACAGACACCCATTATTTTATTATGATGGTTTCATTTGTATATAGACCAACACCCATTACTGACACCCGTAATTCTTCCAGATTGCCTCCAGTCTCTTCAAACATCAGAATAAACAAGCTAGTATAGTCATATTACAACACATTTGATAAAAATATCAATTTGATTTACACCATATATTTAGGCAATTCATTTACCACGCATTAAGGTTGATCAGCTGTGATGTACTCTTTTATACAATCTCATTAAAATCAGACCCTTTAATAGCTACGATACTCTAAGCTACAAGGAAGAGGAAAGTATCAAAGCCTAATTAGAATTTGTTTTTAATGGGTGTGTCTTTTATAAATATACTGAAAGGAAAAGAAACGCAGGGTGCGTATTTCCGCTATATATTGTATGTTTAATAAGCTACTGCTAATCGAGTGGTACAGGGGCGACATTAGGCCTGTCCTTTTAGAAAGAAGGTTTAAACAGCACTGAACACACCAATGGTTACCCC